>JAVCKZ010092503.1:0-11630 GCA_034780755.1 Lepetodrilus elevatus | reverse complement strand
TATTATTATTATTATTATTATTATTATTATTATTATTATTATTATTATTATTAGAATATAAATTAGAAAATAAAAATGTAACAAAGCTTTAATAATTAAATGTCACATATTTAATGTTTCTTTGTCTTACTTTCAGAAATGATCGGTATGAGACAAATGATCATCTTGTCTATTCTCTGCGTTGGTAAGTTTGTTTGTTCTGTATCTAGGCTATGTTGTAGGACAACACCTTAAAAGTTATTTCATAGTTAATTTATAAGATATTTTTGACTTCTCAGCACCAGTTTGCTTTCCTTGATTGAGATGAGGGTGAAATCTAAATTTATAGGTGAGGCTTACATGTTTTATATCTTCAGCCACAGTCACATCTTTAAGGTTGCACAAAAGAGATAAGTGATACATATTTAATATTAGGCCTATAATATGTTTTCCAATAAAATATTTTGATTAGTGTTGGTGAACTTTTAGTTTGGAGGTTCCAGAATCTATATTTATAAGAGGGAGACGGGTAATTTATTTATAGAACCATCTAAGATATTATTTTTACTATTGATAGTATAAACAAAATTATATTTAAAATCTTATTCACAAAAAGCACCCATTTGTTTTTGATTATTTATTTGAATTATTTAACACGTGGCCTTTCTGAACCGACATTATATCAGCACATGAGAACTTTCTATGAATGAGAGCGAAAGGGCTTACCAATTTTTCCGGGAAAGGTATTTTCCCATAACTTTGAGTGCCACAATTCCCCATGGGACCGACGGCTTAACTTCACCTCCGAAGGAAGTTGTGCTACAGATGTGTATCATTCAAGGAAAATCAATCAACCACAGATGGGTTTAAACCCATGGCCATCGTGTTCTGAGGAGAGCAATTTACCTCAAGACCACTAAGGATGACCACCCATTTGTGCGAGAAACACGATTAAAAGATATTTAACCTTTACATGGTATAATTAAATATTAACACAAATAATTAGAACATTAGGCTACAGCAAATATTACAAATAATAATCAAATTAAATGCATTCAGTTAAAATAAATATAATTTTGTTATGAATAAAACTCCAATAAGATTTTTTTATTCTAAGAGAGGTATTGCTATTATCACATTCACAAGAAAGATTATATTATATTATAAAACACATTGTATTCGGTAAATAATATATGGGCCTAGCTATGCGTAAAGACGATGCCTTCTGATTCAAAGTAATAAGCTAATCAAAGATCTCAAATTCAAATATTAATTTAGACAACAAACATCTAGAATGGTCTCAGGAGGAAGCTGGACAGCCTTCTTGGCCACCTGCGCCAACAGTTTCATTTCATGTGAATCAAGGAGACGCATACCTGAGTATATTTTATGGCAGTGGTTCCAAAACTCATTTTTTTTTTAAACGTGGAGTACTTTTCGGAAGAGTAATTCGTCACTGAGAACTATCGTTACTTTGATGCCAAAGGTACATATGTGTATTTTTTGTTGTTTTTACATAATTGAATTTTTAAAGTTGTTACTTGTTATTAGATATTTTATCATATAGCAAAAACAGAAGTTGTTTTCGATTTTTAAATAACTTAAATTTGGATCTAAATTTAATTGGAAATTGTAACTTTAAATATTGTTTTCTCAAAACACCAATTTTGCACATACGTGTCTTTGCCATAAGGGCAACGATATATTTACCTACACCTATAGTATGATTTTGGTAGGAAGAACAGTAGAAGTTAGTTACTAAAGTTACTAAAACAATGTTAATATATTCATACATAAAGTCATGTCATCTGCAAACGTTACTTTTGATAGATATTATCAATGCCTATCAAATAACACAAATAATATAAGAAAATGTTATCAGTGTTGGCTGCAAATAAATAGGTTTGAATTTTCTCTACTGTTCTTCCAACCAAAATCAGGGTATAGCAACACCTGTCCGCGCTAGCCCGCGTATATATTTCGACATGATCTATTTTCTCATTAATTAAACTGATTCAGAAATAAAAAACATGTCAAAATGAAAAGTGTATTAATCATAATTCTTCAATAGGCGCCCATCGCGGTAACGTAATTCCAGAACGTTACAATTGGCTTCCCAACTTAGGGGCACGAATTATCTCCCCGAGATACAGCACGAATTACCTCCCCGAGATACAGCACAATATACCTCCCCGAGATACAGCACGAGATACAGCACGAATTATCTCCCCGAGATACAGCACGAGATACCTCCCCGAGATCGCCACGAAATACCTCCCCGAGGTAAGCAGTAGAGGACAACGCCGAAGACCGAGATAAGCAGTAAGCAACGCCGAGGACCAAGATAAGCAGTAAGCAGCACCGAGACAAAGCAGGAAGCAACGCCGAGGACCAAGATAAGCAGTAAGCAGCGTCGAGGACCGACAGAAGCAGCTTACCATCACCAAAGGAGACAAGGGGTGGAGACGAGTCTAAAGAAGATCACAGATAAGTCATCAACAGAAACTTAAATTAAATAGTGAAAAATATATTTATGTCATTTGTGCATTTTGGGGGTGGAACAGTATACATTTTTTTGTGATTTAAATTAAGGGAACAATAATTAAAAAATGGCAGATTCAAATGATAATAGTGACGCTAGTAGCTATTCTGAAGAGGTAGCTGAAAATAGACCTAGGAATCAGTTAGGTCTAGAACAATCAGATGAGGAAATAAGAGAAAGTGAACAGGACAATGGAGAGTCATTTGCAGAGGGAGAGAGAGAAGGAGATAGGACAGAAAAAGAAAGAAATGTTATAGTAGATGAGGAAGAAAGAGAAAAGAATAGGGAACAAAAAATGGAGCAACCTGTAGTAGATTTGAATCAACTTATGAAAATGTTACAAGAAATTAATCAGAAAATAGATAAAAGTAGCCAGGAAACTAAACACGAAATAATAGATGCAACTAAACAGGAAATAGATACAAGTAGACACGAAATTAATCAAATAATATATGCAAATACCCAGGCAATTAATCAGAAAATAGATACAAATCAGACTAAACTTGAACAAATCAATAAAGAACTAAGTGCTAAAATAGAGTTAAGTAAGGAGGTTTGTGATCAGAGATTTGGTTATGTAGAGCAAAAAATAGACCAATTAGAGACGGTTCATCAAAACTTAGCAGTACAGTTAAATGAGGTAGACACAAAAGTGATAGAACAGGAAAAAGTAAAACAGATTTTGATTGAAAAGCATGAAAACTTAAGGAAAGGACAGTTCAAGTTAATGGAACAGATTTCAGCTAATAAAAATAAAATAGAAACAATAGAACTAGAATCAGTTAAAGGGTTAAAGGAAGTAGAAATTAAAGTTGGGAATCTGGACCTTCAGGTAGAACACAATGAAAAGGAAATAAATGAGGTAAAATCAGTACTTGATTCTCAGCAAGACACAAATAAAATTTTAATTAAAGAACAGATAGATGGGATCGTTAATAAGGCAGTAGAAAAACTAGATAAAAAACTTACCGATTTTGTGGTTGAAAATCAAACAAATCTAGGGGAATCTAGTAACTTACACGATACTACCAACTTATTTGCTAAGGGACTAAGAGAAACGTCATTAGCACTTATTCCAAAATTTAAAGGAAAGAGAGGAAACATTTCAGCAGTACAATATATAAATAAAGTAGAAAGAGTATTTAAAGGAGAAAGAATAAATGAAAAAGTCAAAATAGAGATATTTTTATCAGGCCTAGAAGATGAGGCGAAATCCTGGACAGATAGTATAGAGAGTGAATGGGAGACATACGAGCAGGCTAGGGAAATATTTTTGGAAAAATATTGGTCTCAAAATATGCAGGATGATTTTCTACAATTAATTTTTAATGGAAAATATAACGACAAGGATGGTACTATGAGTGAATATTTCAATAAATTTGTAACACAGGCGAAATATTTGCGATACCCAGTAGTAGAGGATAGATTGATAGGTCTTCTAATGAATCATTTTCCAACTCCAGTACAAGACGTTCTCATTAGCATAAATAAACAGAACATCAAAGAAGTAGAGAGAGTATTAATGGCATTTGACGATAGATATCAAAGAAACAAAGAAATCAATGATCAGACAAACAGATATAATATTGATAGGCATAGGCAATCAACAAACCCTCAATTCAAAGAAATTAATAATGGACAAGATAGGCAGAGATATCAAAATAATTATCCAATACCAGAGCAAAATAGAAAATATCCACATCCTAGAATAGAATATCGACAGGATAGGAACCAAGGACCTTCGAGGCAAATAAATTCGAGTGATCGACAAATTAATAGAAATAACAATACAGGTAACCCCAGATTCACAACCAATCAAGTACATCACCCTCCAAATTTTAATTATGTGCCACCCTTCCCAGGGACAACAAATTTAGATAGGTACAATCCTAGACAAAGGGAAAACTAAAAAGTCAATCACGTGACAGTCCGTACGTGATGAAGATTACAAGTAAAAATCGGACCACAGAACAATCAGCCTATTTAGAATATGTTAGACAAAATGTAATACTACAGGGTAACCCAAAAGAAGACTTGTTATTTGAAGCAACCGATAAAAACAAATATAGTAAATCAGTATCACCTGAAATTGAAGGAAAATTAGGGGCTATTAAAGTAAAAATGTTACTAGACACAGGATCAGAGGTGACAGCAATGTCACAAGAATGTTTTGAAGAAATAAAAAATAGTAATTTAAAAACGGCCATTCCCGTATTACCAGTAACCAATACAGTGATTATAGGCGCAACAGGGACTAAAAACAAAAAGGTTAAAAAACAAGTATTAATTGATGTTGAAATAAGTAATATAAAAATGAGTATCATATTTCTTATTATAGAAAATTTAAATGTTCCAATTATATTAGGGTCAGATTGGTTAGCAGGATTTGAGGTTGATATAAATTATCAAAATAAACAGGTGTCAATTAATAAAGAACCTTTTAATTTGAAAGTGCCATTTAGCGAAAAAGTTTGTTCAAATATTCTAAGACTACAAGTAAAGGGAATAATGAGCGATCAATTTCAACAAAATAATATAAAAAGATTACAACAATTATCGGTCAATAGTCTACAAATACCTTGGACAGATATAGAAAAAATAATTTGTAAACTGTCAGCCATCAGTACAGAGCAAAAACAAAAATTATTAGACGTAATGTGGCAACATAAAGAAATCTTTTCAGAAAAACCAGGATTAAATAATTTATACAAATGTAAATTGGAAGTATCAGATCATTCCCCTTTCAATAGCAAATCATATCCTGTACCCTATAGCCAGAGATCAGCTGTAGAGGAGACCCTTAATCACATGTTGGAATGGGATATAATTGAGCGGTGTAGTTCTGACATAATAAACCCATTAGTGGTAGTTAAGAAAAAAGATGGGGGTGTGAGATTATGTTTAGATGCCCGTAAAGTAAATCAAATTTTAATTAATGATAATGAATCACCAGCACCAGCGAATGAATTAATTCAGAAATTTGAAGGCTGTAAATTTTTAACTTCACTAGATTTAGTCAGCTCTTTTTGGCAAATTGAACTAGAACCAGACTCTAGAAAATATACCTCTTTTATATACAATGGAAGAACTTTTTGTTTTAAAAGAATGCCTTTCGGACTAACAGTATCAACAAGTAAGTTTATTAGGGGATTAGAAAAGGTCCTAGGCCCTGAGGTGCTTAGTTTTGTAACTCTGTACGTAGATGACATAGTAATTGCATCAAAAACATTTGAGCAACATGTACAACAGTTAGAATTGGTATTAAGTAAACTTAAAACAGGAGGAATGACAGTCAATTTCAAAAAATCTTCTTTTCTTTGTGAACAAATAAACTTTTTAGGTCATATAATATCCCCAGAGGGAATTTCAGCAGATCAAAATAAAACCAGGTCAATTAGGGAATTTCCTACCCCAAAGAACAAAAAACAACTACAAGCTTTTCTGGGTCTTATAAATTATTACAGAAAATTTGTCAAACACCATTCAGACCTTGTGATACCATTACTAAATTTAACAAAAAAGAATCAGGAATGGAACTGGGGCAGTGCAGAAGATGCAGCAATGGACCACATTAAACAACAATTTGTAAGTACAGTAACCTTAAAACACCCTGACCTCGAACAACCCATGAACATATGTTGTGACGCATCTGGATTGGCAATAGGTGCTGAGCTGTTTCAATTTGATAAAGAAGGAGACCGTAGGCCGATAGCATATGCTAGCAGAGTACTTCATGGTCCTGAAGTTAATTATACAATTACAGAGAAAGAACTATTAGCTATAGTATATGGATGTCAACAATTTAGAATTTATATTTATGGAAAACCAACCACTCTATACACGGATCATAAGGCATTAATTTTTATTAATAAATGTAAATTACTTCATGGTCGCTTAACTAGATGGATCCTACTATTACAAGAATATAATTTAACAATAAAATATATAGCAGGAAAAGACCAAGTAATAGCAGACACTTTATCACGCTATCCACCTGAAGGCACAGTAGAAGGTACCATTGATAGGGAATTTAGAGTTTTAGTACATAAAAGAAAACCTATTAATGAAATAGAAAATAAAATAAAAAAGGAATTACCATTATGTCAAAGAGAGGATCAAAAACTAAAAAAGGTGTTTACAGAATTAGAACAGTCAGAACCCAAATTAGAAATTGCAAATAACTATCAAATTTATAATAATTTACTTTTCAAAAAAACCTCCATAGATAAAATTTGGACTATTTGTATTCCCACAGAATTAATAATAACTGTAATAGAGAATTGCCATCAACAGTACGCTCATGTAGGGGTAAAAAAATGTTATAATATTTTAAGAGAATCATGTAATTTTCCCAAGATGAACAGAACTATAGCAAAAGTATTAAGACAGTGTGACATATGTCAAAAAACCAAAATCCCTAATGTAAAGTATGAGGGCTTAATGAAGAATGTATTAGCTGACCAACCGTTACAATTAGTTTTTGTCGATATATATGGACCACTACCTTCTAGTATTAGAGGTGTACAATATATATTTGCTGTTCTAGATATTTGCACTAAATATGTTAAATTATATACAATGAGGAGAGCGACTGCCAATGCAGTTACAAATAAGATAATAAAATACTATGTAAAAGATGTAGGTATTCCCCAAACTATTGTTTCTGATCATGGAACACAGTTCACAAGCATAAAATGGAGGTCAACTCTAACAGATAACAAAATTATTGTAAAATATACTTCTGTATATCATCCCCAAAGCAATAGTGTAGAAAGAGTTAACAGAGAGATAGGTAGGTTTTTAAGGTTATTTTGTCATGACAATCATGCTTCATGGGCAAATTATGTAGAAAGAATAGAAATTTGTCTAAATTCAATAACTCATGAAAGCACAGGTTACACACCTCAAGAATTAATGATGGGAAATAGACCAGTTAGAAACCTCGAGAAACTCTTCAGTTTTCCACAAAGGTTAGAAATAGATCACCAAACTAAATTACATCTAGCAGTAAAAAGATTAAAAGATACAGCAGAGAAACGAACCCGGTACCATGATAAAAAGATTCTTAAACCTATTGAATACGCAAATGGCCAGTTAGTTCTTGTAAAAAATCATCAATTATCATCAGCTTTGAATAAGGAAGTAAAAAAGTTCTTTTTACTATATGAAGGACCATATCAGGTAAAATATCAAATAGGTCAAAATGTATACTTAATTCAAGACCCTGAGACTCTTAAGATTAGAGGTGTTTTTAATGTTACAGAATTAAAACCCTATTATAGCAAGACAGATATCTAAACATTTTTTCAGCTACATTAATTATAAAGGATAGGAACAGGATTGTATTTACATGATTAAATAGTAAAATGACTATGCAAGAGTTCGAACCTGGATCTGTAGCACAATAACTAGCAAAAATACATGTTGAAAGAGTCACCTCTTTCTGAGGAGATACGCAGTGGTTAAAATATACTGCGTACTTACTTAGTACCACAAACAAGCAACTGTAAACAACTCTGCAACTGCGTGTTATTTTGAAATGAGTAAGGAGGGTGACACACCTCAAAATATAAATTGTAAAGAAACCATAAACGACCAAACATGAAAAGTGAGACTAATCTTTTAGTTTCTGAAAAGGAAGTTAAACCTTCTTTTGTAAAAATTGAGAGGGTTGTAAAACAAATTCTATACATTCATTCCTACGTCGCACTTAATACAGGTGGTCGGTCATCTATTGTCATTCCTACATCGCAAAGCTAAGACGACAACACAAACTGACTTTGGCCACGAAAGATAAAATCACTTATTTTTATTAGTTCAATAAGTCAGAGTCAAACCCGGTACATTAAGTATAAAATCTATAAGTATAAAAATATAAATTCTTATCAATTTAGATTAATAACATTTGGACTTAGCATAATTTTAGAAAGTTGTATAAATCAAAATAGGAGAACAGATAAGGAGGGGGCATGGACCCTTAGAAGCATGCAAGGGATAACATCGGATAGAAGGTTAGGTGAGGGCTTGGATAAGTTTGTCAGCTGGAGGTGCGTGAAAGCCTGTAATCACGCGAGGATAGATTAGGGTCTAAGTATATTCTAAGAGTAGGTCATAATTTTTGTTAATTGTAAACTATTGTTTAGGTAATAATTTGAGTAAAAATTAGGCTAACAGGGCAATTTTGAGTTTAAAAAATTTATATAATTTCAATTTAAGAAAAAAGTTAGGAAGTTTTATTAATTAATAGACGATCTTGGAAATCTGAATAAATATATTATTTCATCAATGATGCATTTTTTTATAATCAAGATAAGGATTTTAATATTTATGTGGGGGGTTATTTTAATTCAATTAATTAAATGGCAATAAATTCAACGATTTTGATTCATATATTAAAGAAATCACAGAGTAGGCTAATAAGCTGAAGAGTAAGAGCTAAGATATCTAGAGAGATTAATTTAGATATGCACTTGAGTGCTTATTACAGTATGTTAAGGTGAGTGGAAATAAGAGGCGAGTAGTCTTGTTTAAAAGCATTTTTTTCAGATAGTGGAGTTGAGGTCTTTTCATTGAGGTATATAGGTTGAGAAAGTGGAGTTGAGGTTTTTTCAGATATGGTCTTAGCTATGGGCAAGCCATGATCTAGATTAATTAATCGTCGTTATGAGTTTAAGGATGGCCCGAGGGCATCTAGCAGCGTTGAGGAGAATTGAGTGAGGAAGTTGAGGTGTATTAAGCCATGGACTTAGATGTAATAAGCCATGATGAATAATTTCATTTTTTTATAAGTGGTGAGTCAAACGGATCACCAAAGTTCAGGTAGCAGGTATTCACAAACATAGAGTTAGCACAACGCAACAAAGAGTCAGTTATAATAAATGAGGCAGAGGCTTAAGCTTTCCACTATATAATATGCGATAAATATCCAATGGTTAATTCTGGATTAAAATTTAAAGATATTGAGGAGATTGTGAAGAAGTTTAAAAGGGTATTCTGTGATTACGTGATGTAATAATGCTAATGTATTAACAAGGATGAGAGCTAATTAGGGTGTTAGACCTAATTAGGCTACTATAAAAGATTTTATTATAATTTCATTTTTTAAATGCCTCAGGCAAATAGGCAATAGTCAAAAGATTGTAATCAATAGAGAAAGATGCAGTTAAAGATTTTTTCACTAATGAGAAATTCATTATTCAATTAAGGGGAAAAAATAATTTTAAATATTTTATGATTCCAAGATTATCGTCTATATATTTCAAGTATTTTAAATTTGTTTTGAGATTAGGTATTCTCATAAATAAAGATTTTGGTAAGGTGATTCAGATGTTCTGTTATTATCCTTTCTCTGTCCGAAACAATGTAATTATATTATCTTTTAAGTAATTAAGTTTATTTTGTGAATTATCCTTTTTTGTGTTTTTAAGCTAATTATTCAGTAAATGTATTTTAAGTGATGGCTCATATAGCGAATTTGGCCGTCAGGCTTTTAAGAGTATAATAGTGGCTCATATAGCGAATTTGGCCGTCAGGTTTTTAAGGGTATGTGTAGCATTAAGAGTGTTTGTTAAGTATGTTAATATAATAATAGTAAAAGTGGATCCGTGAAGGATCATTGAAATGAATAAAAAGTGCAACGAAGTGTTTAAACCAATAAATGATTAAAAGACACTTTGATTAGTGACAATTATATTCCATTTTTTATTAAAAAGTTTAATGTATTTTAATCAATCTTAAGGACGTTATAGCAACGAATTTTGTTTTTTTTAAATAAAAAATAAAAAACTTTGATTAGTAATAATTAAATTCAAATCTTTATATTAAATCCAAATTTTTATATAATAAACTTAGATTATTTTATTTCAATTAATTGTAATTATACTTAACAATTTTATATCTTGATATTTGATTTATCTAATTTCAACTTTTTGATTAACATTTTATATTTTAATGTTTGATTTATATAACTTCAATATATATATATATATATATACTTCATGTAAACTTACAGTCGGAGAACACCACTTCAAATATTATTATCATTCAAGAACAACATTATACAGAGTGTTCCAAATTATTGGAATTTATCCAATTTGTGAAATTTTATACAGGATGTTTCAAAATATTGTTATTTGTGAAATTTTATACAGAGTGTGCGAAAAATGATCATGTCGTCTTTTCTCGTCTTTTATTTTTTTTAGCAAAGCGTATCAAAAAGTATACGACTAAGTCTCTACTTTCAGATACACTTTGGGGGGTATTGTAATGTAACTGATTTGCCCCTAAAAAGTATGTGAAAGCATTGACAATAATATCGTCCTAATTTTATAAACGTCTTATTTCATTTAAATTATATAGTATATTAAATGGCGCTTAAAGCACTTCTTCTTCTAAGAAGGCAAAAGCCACTGATCAGTGACGTCACGCACGTGACACCAGCCAAGTCAGTTTGACAATATATATATTTCAAATAATAACTTCCTCTTCTCGAAGGTTCGAAGAGAGATTTTAAAATGTAACTTGAGTCATTTTCCGGCTCTCGAAGCTTCTAGTAAGACCGAGATGTTTTTGTCTTGTATTTTGTTTTTCTAAACTAAACCTTCTCGAAGCTTCCATGAGCAATGGATATATACGAAGGATGGTGCAATGTAAGGGCAGTTGGTGTCCAGAACTGACAGAACTCACTTGGGCACTTGGCGTCCAGCAACACCTGTCCGCGCTCATACAATAGGCCGCGTATATATTTCAACGACATGATCTATTTTCTCATTAAATAAACAGAGATTCAGAAATAAAAAACATGTCAAAATAATAAGTGTGTATTAATTATAATTCTTTAATTGGCGCTCGATCACGGGGCTATAAATACCAATTAACTCACAACATCAAAAAACCGGACCGATTTAATTAGTGCTCGACCACGGGGCAATTACCAGCTAATTAAACGGTGTAACTTCAATCGACGCTCAACGCGACGAACCAGAACACTTCAATTGGCGCCCATCGCGGTGCAGTAAAATATCAGAACATCACAATTGGCGCACAACGTAGGGACCCGTAATTCCAGAACATTTCAATAGGCCCTACACCTTATGAAGTATAAATAGAT
>JAVCKZ010092492.1:0-11633 GCA_034780755.1 Lepetodrilus elevatus | reverse complement strand
CAGATCTTTGCGCAGACAACTTCTGTTCTGAATGCTATGATGGTCCTCATGGCAACATACTATGTGCTGGACCTTGATCGATGAGTACCCGACAGTTGGCTGTCAAGTACTTGGATTCCTTTAGCAATGGATACCTTCGGAAACTTACACTTGGTCGAGGACATCCAACTGGATTAAGTTATCTGATGAACTTAATTATCTGATTAATTAATAATTGAAAACATGTATTTTCTCATTATATTATGTAATGACGACAGTATGACTGTATATACAGAGCATTGTATTTGTGTACAGACTACTTTTATTGTGGTTGCCGGGTAAACTGTCATCTGTATAGGTGATGCCCATGTTTCATTGTGATTACCATGCTGCACAGTAACTAAATAAATTATATTACATCGCTATTGACATTTTTCTTCACAAATCCTATTATTTAGACCTTGATATCGCATGAACAACAGTTGGTCCACAGGTTACAATTGTATATATTCTGAGTCGCACGAAATATTTTCAACTCATTACAGTTAATCTATGCAATTGGCTACTATTAACACTATTTACACTATTTGCTTATTGGCATGTTAAAGTGTTAACATATTAACACATGAATAGGTATTAACACCGTTAATGTGTGAATTAAGTGTTATCGGCATATTAACGCGTTTAAGTGTTAATCCTATAACGTTTTAACATGTTAATAATATTAACACTAGTGTTAAAAACATTAACATTTTAACACGTTAATAGTGTTAATTAAGTGTTATCGGGCAAGTGTTAATAATAGCGTTAAATCATTAACGCTTGTTTTTACAGTGTACTAGTACTTATTTATGTTAAATTGTCTCAAACGCAGTCTACATTTCTCATTTACTACTATAAAGAGTATATTATGAGGTTCTTTTCTTTTCGTGAACCGTCTATTCCTTACTAGAGTGGTACCAGTTAAAACAGCTATCATGATTGGATCAGAAGCTATCTGATTGGCTAATAGCGGAGTTCGCGCAAAGTCAAATTGTTATCAACTTGTCAGACAGATACTATTTTAGTAATAGCATTATTAGCAGGAAGATAGTCAGGTATTTGAAAATAAATTATAAATTATATACTAGTATACTGTATTTATTTAGTCTCTTATTATTCTAAAGTTAGTTTGTATGCATGCTATGTAGTCTTATGCAAGCTAACGAGAAGACCAGTCTATTTACTATCAGATACTGTCTACAATTTACCAACAACAAACATGCATAATGCATACTATTATATTTACATTGATTAAATATGAAATTATCTTTTACATGGTCATCAAGGTATAGATGAATTATGCGTAAACATTATGTGTGATATAGATCGAGTATTAGAGCGTAGCATGACATATATATATATCAAATCTTTATGTTGTAACATAGTTTCGTTTATCAACCAATAAACCAGTCTTATGAATATATAATTTTTATTCTTTTAAAAACTTTTTTTTTATGAAAGAGTATGGTAGTTTACACTGTAGACTGTAGACATATTTTAACCCCATGAATCTTTCATCTGCATCAACATAAACATTTTAGAAATGCGGAAACAATAAAAGTCTACGTGTTCATACCGATACAATCTTGGTTGTTCTCGAGCGCTTGATCACAAGAACAATTTTCTTGGAAGAGTACATTTTTGCTAGGAAACATATTGAAATGTTAAAGTTGCGAATTTTAATTATGTTTTCTGCATAACCAGTACGGTTGTACTGCCCCCACACGAGTGTGATGAATGTGGAAACAGTCCCAAAGTTACAAAGTTATGCAATGGGGAAGATTACGTTGAAGAACTGTCTCCTGTAGTAACTCCAACACTGTATTTACATCGAGTTTCCACATACCCAATTCTCTATGAACAGAAATTCCGCAAAAATACACAGTATTTTAGTTTTTATTAATATAATATCAATGATAATATATAGTTATGAAAAATAAACTAATATAAAGAAAAAAAGGTTTTAATTGCATTATCTATACCACCTGAATTATAAATAGTAATGCAAAGCGACCTTTTATCGCCTGAAATGACAGCTTGGATTTGGTTGCATGATCCACAGGGCGTTGATAATGTGAAACAAACACACACTGATCCATTTATCTGATAATAACATGGCACGCTTTGAACATGGACGACCCTATATAAATGTACACATAATACTAATACTAATACTAATTTTATTAATAATAATAATACTAATAATACTACTACTAATACTACTACTACTACTACTACTACTACTAATAATAATAATATAATAATAACAATAATAATAATAATAATAATAATAATAACAAAAAAAAATATTTAATAATAATATAATAATAATGATGATGATGATGATGATAATAATAATACTACTTATAACATACTACTAGAATCGACTACTACTACTACTACTACTACTACTACTACTACTAGAATCTACTACTACTACTACTACTACTACTACTACTACTACTACTATTGTTATTATTATTATTATTATTATTATTAATGCCTTAATGGTGACACCTCATTATTCCTTATATGGACATATTTCTACTCTTTGCAAATAGTAACTATATAGCACGAAAACTATCAACATACCATGTTAGATATGTTTAATAGCTACTAACAATCATAGGCATAGGCTTACGCAACTACTACTGAGTATTTCCATTTCCGCATCCGGAAATTGTCTCAAGTAGTTTTCGTGACTGCAGAAGTGCAAACATATATCAACACAAGATCTGCATTTACATATACATATAATACAATATCTGCCGGTACTATATGTTAAAGATGCAAGATTATGTTCTTGCAATATTGCATACATTATATTTATTTTCATATTTTTATGTAACATATTTATTTTCATATTTTTCTGTACAATATTATTAATAACCAGTTGAACATATGAACACATATCTACCATAATAGCATGATACTATAGCACCAATAACAACAACACTCGGTTATAAATAAAACAGTAATTTATTCTAAATATAGACTGGCCTGTTTTTTCTTCTTCTTTATCCGCAGACAGCCAATTTTTGTTTGTGAACACGAAAGACTAGTGGACACTGGGAGGGAATGTGCACATGAAACTGACGTGTCAGAATTGTTTTGACCAATGGGTGTGATTAATTAGAAAAAAATCCAACATATTTTCTATATTAATAATACATCTGAAAAGAAGATATATGCGAGGATGAGAGATAGTGCTATCATAATATATGGTAACCTTTGACCTATGCAAATATGATTTTGCCAATTTAAAGACATACTAATAGGTATGTTTCATGCCCCGCCCACACAATTATTTAGTAACCGCTTTCACTCCACGGTAGACAAGAACAGAAACTCAAGACATACAAATGTACTCGCGTTTAAAGTTTTCCATTTTCAGTGCAAATACATTAGACAAAGAATGGACGAACGACGGCTGAAAACTTGCGTTTGAAAACTATTTGAGCTGTATCGGGTTTCATGCGTTAGTGTTGATTTGGTAGTACTCAGTCGGACATTCAAACTGCGGCTAAAAGACCTGCCTTACACTTGACTTTTATTACCCCTACTGCATTTTGCCTTTTCGTTCTCATGCTTGCCCGGAACATTATTGCGTGAAAGAAAGCTTTAAAACAGAAATATTGTTCTTTATTTGACGATTCGATATTTCTAGCGGTCCGTTCAAAAGCCGGGAGAAATACAATCCTCGCCGCTATTCAGCGGGCACGTTAAGTCGATCACTATACGTACATAGAAGTCAAAACAAATTGAGGAATTTTTATGAATAGCTCCAGTCTAAACCTGGCGCCACGGAGCCTCCGGAAGACACAAATTAGAGGCTTGTGGTATTTTCCTTTCTTTGCTAATTCCCAATTGTTCTGGGTGACAAATTTCCATGAGAAGTGCTGTTCACGAAACCCAGGACTATTATTGTTGCCGGGGTATTGCACAGGGGAAGGCATAGTATCCCCACCCCCCACCCATCCACACCCCCATCCCACCACCTCTTTTCCTCTGCTGCGTAATTTCAACGCAGGGCGTCTTTGTGCCAGATAAGACGTTGATGTTCCTTTGGAAGCGTTTTGTTGCATTAAGGATCGAGAAGCCCTAATTATCGGGGCGGTGGACTTTGATATGGATTCAGTAATGCATTGTACTCCAAATACTCGCTGAGACACCCTTCTCGCAAATTAACTGATCTGATCTACGATTTCCTCGTAATGCACAATGCTATATGTGTTCAGAGGCGTTCTACCTGCATGTGTCGTGTATTTTTTCTGTGTGAAAAAAATCCCGGAAGTTTCAACTCGAGCACGATTTATATGATTAATTAAAAGCACACACCATATAATGATTGGTAACAATTTATATTATAAGGAAATTAATAACAAATAATTGTGGAATTTATTGTCTCGGTAACATATATTTCCTTAAAATGTCCAATGTACATTCTACAAATTAAGGATTAATCTGTGAATGAAGAATATACATATAACATAATTATACATATTATGATATCCTGAAGCTTACGCGCATTAATTATAAAAAATAATATATCCATAAGATGTTTACTTTCATTTAAATTAAATTTGTTTTAAGAGTGATTTAACAATTAATATTATTAAAATAGAAATATGCCTCAACTATAGTAGTATACACCAACATATATTTACCCGGTAAGGCCACAAAATAATTATATAATGGACAAACGAATTTCGATCTGAGACTAATTACGCTTGATTTATCCACCCCAAAGTTGTTATTTACTGATGCACTTAGTCTCCAGTACTCACTAGTTATCAAACTATTATTATTCTTTTTGTTATGAATATAGGGAACGTTCCGCTATTTATCTTGTCTTAGATGCATCAAATGAACTATGAAGGATTTGCGAGAAAACTTTGCGTGTGCGTATTATATGTTTAAGTCGTACTACTGCGTTATGTCCCCTTACATATACATAATGAAGAAAATAACAATACGACCATATTCATGTTGTCTATCAGTAGACTATGTGTAGGGGGTTGCATTGGATATTTGTCTACCAAACAGCGGTGGAAAGGTGTTTGGAAGTACAAACATGATTGTATGTATGTCAAGTGAATGTATTTTGCAGTTGTAGCTAAGAACTATTCTAAAACAACGATGCATTTATGTGATGTTATGCCTTTAAGGCGTTGTTATGGTACCATGGGACATCGGATATATCTAAATTAAATTTATTAAGGAAAACAGACACGAATGCATTATTATACATCCATTGCATCTATTGTTTCTTTACTCAAATGAGTTAAGTGAACTCTATGTCAATGACAATAATGTTTGATCTAACTGAAAACAGTACTATGCTCCACATCTGTTTAGTTGGTCTTTGAAATTGAAACCTTGATTATTTGCCGTAAATCACATCTTATATCAAAAAGTAATATCAACCTTTTAATGATAATTGATACAAATTGTGTCAACGGATCTAATTAGTAACACATTAGAAATGCAATTCTTGAAAGGGAAAAAACACAGCTCATGCTTTCAATGCTAACGACCCCAGTAATCAACCCGGAAGTGTAGTACAGTAGTATCCATTTGTCGCACAAAGGTTTTTCATTCTTCGTGACGCATTACAAGACAAGTGCTCAGTATGTCGGCTCGGTGATGGGAATCAAAGCTGTGTACATCCTAAAATCAACTATCTTCCTATTCAGTAAACCACTGTCATCACTAATCGTATCAGCACACGCCAACGCAAAACGATCGTACCACGGTGATCCGACAAATCCCCGCGACTTGTCGTATCATACTTGTGTGTGAACGTACTGGATTATGGAACTAATTCATAGTTAATATGATGATACATATGTAATGTTGAAAGTGTCTGTTTAGGTACCTCCTTAGGGGAACAAATATAAACCAAATATAGTACCCTTCTTTTCGTAAGTGTATGATGCGGTCGTTATGTTTTAGTAAAGATGGTCACATAAATACCGCAATGGACTTCCGTTTAGAAGAAACTGGCGATGTTATAATGTGAATGTTATGGCTATGTCAGTGATTTAGTCCGACCAAAGTTGTCTACTTGTTATGGCACCTGGCATTGAAGAGTTCCAGATAGTTCTGGCTATTGTATGGGATGCCATCTGAGAAATGTCGTCTTGCCTCTCTAACCTTAGAACTGGTGTTTTAGATAAAGACACTTCGTATCGCTTTCGTAATGTGCAGAATTATGTTTAGTTTACCTAATAGGTTAGCAATACATCTGTATAGCACTATTCTAGCACTGCATGTTCGCTTAAGTCTTCATGCCTATGATGCATTAAAAATAAAATAAAACGGAAGAATAAATAAAATATATCCTGGTATTGTTAATTATGAATATTCGTTAAAAGAAACACATGTAAGAATCAATGGCAAGAATCATTAACCCTCTCCCTGCTGAAGGCGAGTTAACTTGCCTGCATAAAGAACATACTCTGCCTAATATTTGCAATATTACATTCAATGTTTGTATACATTCCTAAAGATCTCCATTCCTAAAGATGTATTGGCAAGACGTGCTGATAATGCAACACCATTAAAACACTAGTTCTTAAAGAATACGCGAGTTTAGGCCTAGGCGACCTGACAGAGGCATACTTGAACTTGACTTGGGTATGAGATAAATGTGCCAAAGAAGACAGGGAAAGTTAACATTACATGGTAATGGGAATTCGCTTCCAACGCAATGGTGTGCAGGAAAGCCATTCAAACACATGTACTGTTTTTAATACCGGTAGTTGCTTTTCTACAGAGAGTATTCCTGGAAACGTTCGTGGTGGGGCATTGTTGTGGTTCAAGACCTGTAGAGCGTATTCGTGGTAAACATACCACCAACCCTAGGGTGATGAAATTAGCCAATGACCAAACACTCACGATGACACGAGTACCCTCATTGGCTAATTTCATCACGCGATCGTCACCCTATGGTAGGTCGAGTGTTGACTCGAATACGCTCGGGGGTGTTGTTTTCCATGATGACTACATGCTGAGTCGTTACACACAACTTTACTAGTATTTACAAGTGTATCTAGATAAACATATTTTGATATTATGATACTGTTATGCATACGCTTTTCATATAATGTATAAGGACTAAGTCTTCGGATTTCATTCTTCATGTTATTGAATAAAGCAGTCATGCCAACTTGATCTGATAGTAGTTCATCGCTCACCGTATCGGAAAAACCAGCTCAAACATATGTACTGTATAAAATCATAAAGCCATCCTCGAAACACAGGTCATGATGATTACAATGGCGGAGGTTATGTGTAGTCATAATGGCTTGAGTTCCGAGGTTGCTACACAGCCGAAACTACTATTACAAGCAAGATGAGTGCCACATTGATATTAGTGTTTCCTTCTCCGTCGTATGTAGTTGGCATCATATTGGCTGTCCACTGGTGTTTCAATTATATTTAAACTCATGTGTCCATGCATTCTACGAAATAAATGTAACAGGACACAACCGTAGACATGATATCATATACACCAATATATCATATCGCTCTCATAACTATCAGTGAGATACGAGATCCCTAATGATTTCTGAGCCTACGAACACGTTGGGAAATGAGAGTTTGTGCTGTTCTAATCATGCCCAGATGCAGACTTAATTTTAGTAACCTTAGTTCTACAACCAGTGCACCGGTGCACATCATATTATACTATAATTATCAATGGTGATATGCATGACTACCCAATGCGTCACTAACAAAATACACCTTATTTTATTGACTTTATAATCAATCGTGTTTGTGATAGCCGCTTCCCAAATATTTAAATCTGATTTTAAATACCATTTACTTGCTAAGGTGTGTTTGTTCGACAACTAACTATTACCTGCATTGTTATGATGTTAAACCATGCACTACGTCCTAGTGATAACGTACATCAAGTTCAATACGTCCTAACATACCCATGGAAATGGAAGACATGTCATATACATGTAGACAGTTTTTATATAGAAATTGACGTATATTTTCAAACGATTTGGACGCTGGCTTATGAACTAAATGCATTTACATATTATTGCAATATTTATTACATATTATATGATCATGTAAGTATCTCCTGTTGTAGTCGTGTTCTAAACTTATAATGATATGTTCAAGCACGCCATAGTCATACCTATATTGTGTACATGTATAATGTCTTAATAACTGACAAGGTCATGAACACTACTACGTAAGCTAAACATTTTGGATTTAATGTTTTTTTTATTTCGCATTATTTATTTGACCTTCCGACGGAATTCTAACGATAGGATGAAAATCATCATCAACAACATAATATTACGTGATAAATCCGCTTATCACCGAGGGTGCGGTTGAACCAAGGGCGATAACCGTAAAGCAGGAGTGACATCCGTTTGTAAAGAAAGTACAGGCTCGAACTTGGAATATCTCATTAAACCGCTTCAGCCTTGCCATAGCCACACAGCCACACGCGCGCAAGCATACATACATATACACACACGCGCACACACACACGCACACACACACATATACAAACACGCACGAACATCCGTACGCATGCAGCAAATCATTTTTATTAGGCAAGTGTTGCCCCCATTATAAGGGCAAACTACTTTATAATGGACGAGTACAATCTGGCGTGAATACAAAACCAATAGGTTGATAACTCTTCGCTTGACACTGTACCAATGATGGACAAACTAGCGTACATTTACGAACGCTATTTATCATTTGTTAATAAGCTTGCCGTTCTTTCTATTGGGTACACTTTAAATCACTGGACTCGTGAAATCCTCTTATAACACTTCGGTGGGAATAGCTCCACAATGGTCTGGGTTGTAAAATAATGCGCTTTCCGTGACAGTTATCGAGTTGCAACCATCCCTGGAATATCTCTTTCTCCATATTTGCGCCATTTGTAAATTGCTCTGGCTGGTTGATAACTCACTCGAGAAATTCGTCAGACACTTGCAGGGTATAAAACTGCCCTGTGCCACTGGTCAGTTGTACCCTATAGATCAAGTCGTGGGAGGAAAATAAAATGATTGTTTTCCAAACTCCAGTCAATGACAGGCCATAAACTTTAGTCTGGGTTTGACTGGGTCACATACTTCCAGGCATGCCCACACTAAAGTCATCGCATCCACGCTGGGCTTGAAGGATTTATGTGTCGTCTGCTACATACAAACGTACAGCCGCCATTTTGAATTTCACGAAAACTCCCTTTCCTGCCACGTCTGCTAAATCCGCAGTGTTTAGCCTCCTCGGTTTGAAGATCAAAAAGAAATGTCACAAAAGTCAGTCTTTGTATCTGCCACTAATGAGGTCCACGGTTCAAGTGTAGCTCCCCTTGCTTTCTGCGAGCATTTGCAAGTCCTTTCACACTTCTACTACACGTTGTACGAGACCCGTGGTGCGACACAACACACATCTGAATAGCCCCTCCTCTCATGAATAGCACACTTCGTATTGAGTTGATTTAAGACCTGTTCAACAAAACGCCAGACAATCTGTATTTCAATGCTGCATTTAAGAATTCGTACTACGCCTGATTTGCAACACCGAAGGGAGCAGCTCAGATATTAGTTGAATGTATTAGAAACCCTGTCGCCCTATCACAAACAGCTCCAATATCACAGAGCACCCACTGGGTTTGTACTGCACACGTATGACTGGGTTCTCGCCGTCAACGCACTGTGGATATTCTCAGACTTAATATCACAATAATACGTACATGCAAGCACCATACACTCTTCTCTTTGATGTCAATAGCCATATCATTTCACGACCGTTCTTTAAAACGTTTAAAAGTAGTACCTATCGAAATACGAAGTACATAAACTATATCTTTACGACGTGAACTGGTTGTAAATAAACACCTCGAACAAATATACCATTGGAGATTATAGATTCATGCCATAAAATTACAATTAAAGTTTATTTAATGTTCACAGATCAGAGAAATAATAAGTGGTAGAAGCAATGAGGTGCCCATTAGAGAGTTATTTAATTCACTGCAGTAGTGACATCGTTGTCTGTAAGCGGCATACATAGTACATGCCTGACTGTATCCACATAAATGTAGTGAAACTGGAATAGTTATGCGCAGTAATGCCAAAACATATGTCTTAAATAGACACTATAGATAATGCAATGCCATTACAGTTAATCATAAACACGTTCCAGTGTCACGTTGATTTATGTATACATGTATCTAGTTAATGGGATATTTATTTCTTCAACTAATACTTGAATCTAAGTATCAACATTCTAAAACAAAAACTTTGTAGAACGGTGTTTCCCTAAAGGTCATCCTTACTATTTAACACTTTATGTTTGAAGTACTGTTCTTCTTTATTTTCCTTTTTCGTTTTATTAAGTATGTTTTTTTCTACGTGCGTATTACAGTATATTTTTTTTCTAATCACACGATTAACGCTGACCTTATTTGTTTTGCACACAAAAAGAGAGAAGAAACCAAAAAAAAGTCTTCAACCGCGAACATACATGTTCAAACCATTGGGATGAGTTTGTTTCACGGAACAGCGGATACTTTGATTACGGAGGTACATGAAAGGGAGTTATCGGACTTTTTACGACTTCCTAGGTTTTGTCGGAATCAGCATTTTAACTTGTTCCATCTCAGCACCAACATTCGGTGGAAACTAATTTCCATCGGTAATGTGATCATGCAGAAAGCTTGCCTACCGCGAGTCCACCAGAGCCCACGAAACACCCCTCCCCGGTCAATGCAGGAGTGGCGAACAAAATCGATTAAAAGTAATTATTGACCATCCATTTGTATGACCTTTTTAGCTAAGGTCTGGTAATCCGCCAATGCTGGCGAATTTTATGAGTCTACATCCGAAGCAATCTGCTGGAATATCGGCAGAAATCAATGATAGAAAGGATGGCGTTACCTGCGTATTCATGCGACAGTTAGCAGCCAGTCAAATGAAAATAAGAACACAGACCATAAAGGTCGAAACAAATTCATTTGGCATGTTTCTTTCTTCGCTGGAGGGGAAAGCTGTAATAATAAGTGATCCTATGTGAAAATGATGTGAATGCATAACGGTTTTATCTGTCTGAGAAAATAAAATTTGACAGTAATAAAACATACTCAAGTACTTATAGAGAATATGTATAATAGTACCAACAATGTCATTATGTATGGAGTTTCTTCATTTAAAAGTAGTATATGTATGTATCCAAGCAGCTACCATAAACTCACAGAGAACAACTTGAAAGTGCATGCATTATTGCGGTAATTGTCGATACACATTGTTAGAGATGTTTTTCATTCTGAATGAGCTGGTCAAGTGTTCTTCATTAATATACTGAAGGTAAACTGTTTGGCAACACTGACTATGCCATCACATTTTATTATTTAAATTCACTTTAAATAATACTATTTTGAGGGTGATCTTAGTAAGGCATATTACTTTTAGCATTTTGCCGATAGCATTCTTGAAAACAAAATATTTGAGTAATGCGTCAGTGATGTCAAGAACTGTTTTGGAGCTGAAGTGTTAACAGTAGAATAGTGTAATTAATGGTTACATTGTTGAACGGTTGACATAATGAAACACTAATAAACGTTTTCCAAC
>JAVCKZ010092482.1:0-11634 GCA_034780755.1 Lepetodrilus elevatus | reverse complement strand
GATTTAGGGAGTATTTTCAAATATTGCGATACTGGTACTCCCAGAAATTAATTTAGGGAGTATTATGTGAAGATTAAGAGCAGTTGTAGGTTGCTTTTAACATAGTTCAAATAGCTAAACGTCGTTGTATCGGACATTTATTTCTGGTCTGAATTGAACATTCTAAAAGAAAAGAAATATGAAGAAAAACATTATCAAGATAGGTCTATTTAAAATACATGAATAAATAAGTGATATGCGCGACCACGTATTTTATCATTACGTACGCGTTTTCATCACTGCCAGATTTAATATCTATGCGTATTTCTCAATTTGTACTGCGTAAATTACGCGGATACGCGCCTTATCTGGGCTACTGAAGCATACAGTGCATTATAATTAAAGTATACGGGAAGGGACAGAAGAAAGAAGGGCAAAAAGTACAAAGATAGGTAGTAGTTAGGTAAGTAGGTTTTGCTTTGATTGACTTACATGCAGTGTACATATGGCAGTGGGAATATTTCAGCCATACATGACAACAAGTAAATATGTAGGTGAGTAGGTAGGTGTGTGTCAACAATTTATGCAATTATATAAATCTATGACAATAATTGGCTTATTGCTTAAGCCAATGTGTAAATGAAAAATAAATTAACCACAGACATTCCATCCATACCTGAGTCTGCCTTCCACATATTCAGCTTGTTGACCAAATTATTAACATAATACTGTCATTTAATGGATTACAAAGTAAACTCAACTGCAATTGAAAATCTACATATACTAGGACAGCAATTGTGACTGTAAGTGAAAAGTACATAAACTACAAAGACCCCCCACCCCAACCTGGCCCAGCCATACACACATTTAGCTTGGTCAAATATTAGTATTGTAAGTGTCATCTAGTCGGCTATACAGCATTGTAACTGAACAATCCACATTTACTACAATAATAATTATGTGTGTAAGTGAAAAGCACATAAACCACAATGTTCATCTCGGCCAAGTATAAGTACAGTAAAGTTCTGTCACAAAGTAGACGGGGTCAATTCGGTATGAGCAGGAACTACAGTCAATACCACAGCTGACAGATATACCCTCACAAAGACGTATAATCACGCTAACTGGGGATAATCAGCCGTAGTCTTTCAACTGTGTCAAGCAAAGCAACAAATAACCCCCCAGAAATCTCAGGTGTTCTAGCTCCTCACAGGACACAATCGTTTTGCACCGGCAACTTACTACGCCTTTCAAGTGACCACTCAAAACCATTCAACGACTAATAAGCTGAGAACTCGCACATTGACAGAGTATGAGTGGCTCTGTTGTCAGTTTGGTTTACCTGTCACGGGAGGGGGAAATTATGAGAAGTGTGTGACCGACATCCCTATAAACATAGACACAGTGTTATGAGTCGACTCAGGATGTGCCAAGTACTCAGACATTACTCACACAATGCCAAATTGACCACATTCACAAATACTTGGGAACTATACCTGGCGCTTACTGTATATTAAAAAATCTGTGGATGTCATATTTGGGATTGTCATACCTGAGGGATATCACATTTGGAGATGTCATATCTGAGAGATGAAGTATTTGAGATTGTCATACCTGAGGGATATCATACTTGGGGATGTCATATTTGGAGATGTCATAGCTGAGAGATGAAGTATTTGAGATTGTCATATCTGAGGGATATCATACTTGGGGATGTCATATCTGAAGGATGTCATATCTGGGGATGTCATATCTGAGGGATGTCATATTTGCGGATGTCATATCTGAGGGATGTCATATTTGGGGATGTCATATCTGAAGAATGTCATATCTGAGGGATGTCATACTAAAGACTTAAAAGAGTCAGAGGATGTCATATTTGGGGATGTCATACACCATTGCAAAGATTAACAGAAAGGTTACCTTGGAGTTGTGCAGTTTCCTACAGAAGGGTTGGTCCAGGACTCACAGTCATTACTCACACACTCACAAGTGACATTACTCACACACTCACAAGTGTTTGCCGTTATATTAAAGAGCGGGCGATCTACAGAGTTTCGCCACACAGACCTGATTGACTGATGGTCAAGTGAAAGGGTGTTAACAGTTTTCTGTGTACAGCCACAAATATCTCGGAACACGGTCAAGCTGTGGGTAGGTCTGACTGAGTCCATTTCTGATTTCAACCGACAATTGTCGTGATTCGTAGCCACAAATGTTCTTCAGGTTATCTTGTGCATTAGTCTGTGTCACACCTTGTTCTCACCTATATATTAGAAACACCCTCCACGAACTGCTGAGGAAGTCTAAGTTTGCTGGAGAACTAAGCTACTAATGCATGCGAGTGAGTCATTGTTTTACATCACAGTGGGATTCTGTCACACATATGTGACACTGCCAGTATGTAAGCTCCATATTGTTCCAGTGAAATAATTCCCACTCATGGCTTATACTAATCCATTCAGAGTTATATATGGTAATGTCAGCTTATGAATCACTCTAATCTTAAGTCAGGTACAAATGTTCTGCGTTAATCATGAGTGTACTAAAATCTGTAGACAGTCACAACTTTGAATGAGACAACGACGCGTCATACCTCACAGGTAATACTAAGCGTATAGAAATAAAATAGCACTGGTATGCAACCATTTTTTTTATGGTTACTTTAATATTATATAGAACAAAATTAATTATTATGTCAAACAAATTACATTAAATATTTTGTAACCCTTATCCTGGAAAAGATGATTATGAACTGTTAGATACTAATTTTTAACAGCCATGATTCCTCCCTCACTACATTCTACCCAACCCAGCAATTCCCCCTCCTCGATCATATCGCCTCCACAAGTTAATCATCAACAGGTAGTTTACTTCAATCCCCCCTCCCTTATCTCTCAGAAATACCACCACACAGGGGATCTACGACATCCACCTGACAATTAGCCACTGATTAAAACAAGATTCATAACTTGGCAGCACTTGTGGCAATTAGAAACTCTGCTCCACTTCACATTAAAATATTACGACCGCCACCTTTAGCAATGTATGTGAATACGAGTGAGTGAGTGAGTGAATATGGAGTTTAACATCGCTGCGGAAATACGAGTGAGTTTGGGAGTTCTGCAATATTTTCAAAAGGTTACTTGATCTGTTTATGACTGGGGTGAGAGCCTGAAGTGCATATACATTACAGTAAGAGCATTTAGCCATGGCTGATACTGTTATCCAAGGATATTTACCACTTTACAGTATATATATCGACACTGCATCCCAATGCTTGCTGCATTTTTAGCTGGCCCCGAGATTACTCGGCTCAGAATTTTGTTCATAAAACGTCATGTGACGTCATAGTCTGAATACGTTTTTGTGCTCAGAAAGTTTCGTAATCTCGGGGCCAGGTCTTGAGCAGATATTTTGATAACATGAAATGACGGTGACACCATTGAAAACAACACCATTTCATTAAATAAAATAGAAATAAAAGTGGAAACTGTTACACCACATAGAAATTAACACTGTATCGTTGAACAGACTAGAAATACATAGGTATGCGAAAATCGCGACACTACGCACATTTGAATTCTACACCCCCCCACCACCCCTATACCCCAATCCAGAAATAAATGTCAAAGGCTGAACAAATCCCTGCAGGCATTTCACATATGCAACAGAAAAGTTTTAAAATATTTATGGGACATGCTCTACAAATTCACACAATAAACGCCTCCCAAACAACATCATCTCAACATTATCCCATTTCAAGGCTGGCAGGTATATTTGAGAAGAACTTTCATGGCTCATACTATTATTTAACCATCAAAAGTTTTATTTTCACAATCATGGCTTTGTTGGCGCATAATCTCAATGCTCGCTGACAAGCTCTTTGAAATCTAAACAGCATTATCTGCAATGTATGTCATAATAATGCTTACACGCATCACAGAAAATATAATGTTGTGCCCCATAACATGTCCATCATACCAGTCGTTACAGTGTTAACATGTACATCATACCAGTCGTTACAGTGTTAACATAGAACTCACGCCGTGCACACACGCAAATCAGAACAGCTTGAAGCAATTCAAACTTACAACCTGACTTTCATACCCCGCTGTGAATTTCAAAGAAGATTCGGATCAAAACTTTCCGGGTGCATTTCAGTAAAATGGAACAAATTGGGCCACCTGTCTAAGGTACAGGAATTTGTTTATAAGCTGACAGTACACTCCTACGAGAATATACGTAAAGCAAACAACAGGGTTTTTCTCAGGTAATGAAGTCGATGACAGCGTTTTCCTTGGAGGATACAAAGAGGGCAGTGTTTACATTATCTCCGTTATAATCTCTGTCTGGTCTCTGTCTATCTCAGACAGCCAGTAGACAGGGGGTGAACTGAGATATGCAGCTTGAATTTAACACTGACCAGAACTCGGACAACTAGCACTGCCACTGACAACTACCATAGCCACAATAATAGTCAGCACAACAATAGTCACAACCATTGCTAGTACAATCATAGTCACAACCATAGCCACAACTACTTTTTTTCTCTCTTTATTTTGTTTTTTTTTATTGGGGTTTAGAGTCGCATTCTAGAATCTGTTACTAATATTACAACTTGTCAGTTTAGGGCAGGAGGAAACCTGCAACATCCGTAACGCTGAATGTAACGATGAATGTAAATCTGCGAGCACCAGCCAGTACTGACAAGACCGAGGATGATAAGCATTGCCACTCTACTCCTATCAAAATTGCATCAGAAAGGTAACTTTTGCAAACATTGATGCCTGGCCCCCAGGGCGGGATTTGAACCTGGAACCTACGACTCCAAAGTCCAACGTTCTACCACTGCGCTACCACCCGCCCTAGCCACAACCACAGCCACAGATATAACCTTAAGGTGCGTCTATGCCTGTACCTCACACATCGTACTACAACTCAACACCCACGTTTAAGTGGTTTTGAAAGACCAGTGCCATACTCTATAATATCAATTACAGTAGCAGTATTAAATTAGCTCCCTTCTGACAAGAGATGTCTGGTGGACTAGAATGTCTGGCTTGTATACAGTAAGTAAAACACTACCTGTGCCCTAATTGTGTTAGGAACCCGTTTCCTGTTTCTTTTCACATCTAGCCATCCTTTGCAACTTCTTAGTGAGCTATTACAACTATTGTAACACTGTGACTGTTATGTGGAGGGCAAGCCTCAATTAATTTAGATTTTTAGTTTTATATTTTTTTTATAATTTTGAATTTACCGGTAATACAAATTTCTATTCCACTACATTTATAAAACTTATATAGCAAAACTTTAGTTTACATTTAAGTGTAAGTGAGTGAGTTATCATTTTATTATTATAACAGCAGTGAATGAGTAAATGAGTGAATGAGAAATGTTTTACACATTCAGGATGATTAAATGGTTTAAGAATCTTTTTATTTATTTATTTTTTAATTGGGGTTTAGAATCGCTTTCAAGATTTCAAGAAGAGAATGAAATTATAAAAATCTAAAACATTACGGGTAAGTATACATGTAACAACAACAAACATCATTACGTTGTAAATTTTCAAAATGAATGAAAGATTGAAAGTACCTTACCATGTAGGGACACACCTCTTGTGAATCGAGCACTACGACCAGACACACCGGGGAAAATGTGGAAAAACGTGGTTTGGGCAGTGTGACTCACATCAACGGCAGAAATACCTCTTGTTCAGACAGGACTACGGCAAGACAGTCATTACATAGATGGAATTAAGTCAGCTGACCAGGCATGAAATGAGAGATTGAACGAAGACGCTCAGCGAGATTATGTCAGGGCAGGGAGTGTGATATCAACAGATATTCTACGGAGTCCCAGGGGGGCCACAATGTTATCAGTGCTAGCGGCAGAAGGGATGGGATATTAAGAGGGGAGGTGGGGAACATTGGCACCGTAGCAGACAATTTGATGCTGGTTGAATCATAGGGTCCAGAAATTTCATTTTGTGTAAATCAACACTAGAAATTCAGACTGAGTATTGGGAAGTGATGGAGTGTTTAAACTAAGATTTCGAGCTCCGAAATGCCCACATTAACGCAAAATAATATCGTAATTTTTGTCCCAGTTACTCATTTTCTTGCATGGAATCAACAAAAATATATTCCTCATGAAATTAACGTTCACAATTTATTCCTAAAGCCAGGTCCTTTGAACAGTTAATTTGACTTTGGATATAATTATTTTCGAGAATCACTTGTGATATTTTCTAAATTAGGGGAGCTATTATTTTTTACATTTCCCCCCAATGACAGCAAGAAGAAATGCCCTGTATACTGAGAAGTACATTTTATAAATCTCTTTCCTAGAGGCCACCACAATAAACTAATATTCCTAAGGCTAATAAATAATCAAATATTCCTGATATAAAACTGAAAATTCCTGATAAATAACTCAAAATTCTAATAAATACAACCATAATATTCCTGATGAACCTCAAATTCTCATAAAGAACCCAATATTGCTGATACATAAACCAATATTCCTGATAACCCAATATTCCTGATAAATAACCCAATATTCCAGTGGGTTTCATTAACCTCCTTCTGGCTGTAGGCAACTGTAGAAGCCGGACCTAGAAGCCCTACAGACCAATGGGTCCAAATTAATCCAGAAGACAATAACTTTGAAGTATGGGGATTAGTCACGCTCTCGTCAGTTCACTTTGATCTGCTCGCTAACTACCCGGTGAAACAAAGGAAACTATGGTTGTCAACTATGGTTGTCGCCTGAGGTTACAGAAGGTGTAGACTACACTCATCGTTGAATCTCAGAGGATGAAAGTAATTATTTGTTTACCAATCATACCAATTTTTATTCTATATTTATCTGAAAGGAGTCACTGAATATATATGGATTCCATAGAAATCTACCCATATAGGTAAATACGGTAATAACAATAATAATAATCATAATAATAATAATAATTATAATAGTAATAGTAATAATAATACTGTATGCATTAATATTGCAAAATAAATTCATGTTCGAAAGTGTGCCAATAGCACTACATTATTACTGGTCAATTATTTATCATTTTCCTTATCAACTCCATGGGGAGTATACAATCAAACCAGGGGATGGGGGTGGGCTTGTGCTTATAAAATAGAAAACAAAATGGAAAACAAATTTTTTAAAAAACATAAATAAACTTTGACAAAGCCCAGCTCAGATCAAGTATGAAACATCTTTTGGGACAAATCACATAGAAAATTGCTCACTAATGATCATCAACATATAATTCCATTGAATTACAACCATAACCCTTCGTAGATCAACAATGATCACTTCAACTCTTCAATGACTATCAACAACAGCTGCAGCCACCATGGGTATGTCGTTAGCCCTCGTCCTCGGGCAGCATGGACAGCCCTTGCCCCACCCCTCAGCTCTGAGGGTGTCATCAGCCCTCGCACCCAGGACAGCCCTTGCCCCACCCCTCAGCTCTGAGGGTGTCATCAGCCCTCACACCCAGGACAGCCTCAACTCTGAGGGTGTGTCATCAGCCCTCGCCCCAGCTCTGAGGGTGTGTCATCAGCCCTCGCCTCCAGAACAGCCCTTGCCCCAGCTCTGAGGGTGTGTCATCAGCCCTCGCCCCCAGAACAGCCCTTGCCCCAGCTCTGAGGGTGTGTCATCAGCCCTAGCCCCCAGGACAGCCCTGGCCCCACCCCTCAGCTGGGATGTAAACACAGGACATGCCTCCTGATTAATTGGATTACACGTCCTGAAGCAATGACCTCCCTGAGCCTGTCCACCAGGAATGTAAACAAGCTCCTCTACCTCCCCCCCTGGTTCGGGTTCATGAGAGGAACACAGGCTTCTACAGGACATTCTACAGGACATTCTACAGGACATTCTACAGGACATTCCAGTTTCCTTGGTCAGGATTCATGGGGACCTCGTTACGAGACATTGCTAATTAATTAATTGATTAATGGCCATAACTGCAACATAAACACATTTCAGCGATTCACAGTATTTTAGCCAAATTAATGATTTATATTAATTTTATATATGGCATTTCTGGGTGCCAGTAGCAAGGAAGATGTTAAATTCTGTTGCTGCAAACTGCAAATGATGATGTGGAGTTTAACGTCTCGGGGTGGGTGGGGTGGGGTGAATCTTTCAACCACTTGTGATGACACATATGATGATGAAGAATGGCAAACAGGCTATATACAAATTCTAGATCTGTTGATTGTATTCTAAAACATGATCTAATCCCAGTGTCATTGTTGACATTTGACATTAGCTTTGAAGTCTTTGAGGACGAGACTAGACAGAGGATGGTCAGACTAGACGGAGGATGGTCAGGTTATTAATCATCTGAGATCAGAGGTCATTAATGAACATAGTCATAGGACTTGGAATTTGACAGCATGACACTTGACACAATTCGATACAAGTTGACACACCTGGACACAACATGACACTTTGATCCAACTTGACATAATTTGACCCAACTTGACACATTTTGACACAACTAGTCGTAGCACAACCAAACACAACTCAAAATGACACAACTTGACACAAATTGATCCAACTCAACACAATTTGACCCCTCAACACAATTCAACCGAACTGTCTTAACGCAACACAACCAGACACAATTTGCCCCACCACAACTGGAGGCAACTAAATAACCTTGAGATACAACTCTTACCCTGAATCACATATTATTACAACTCTTACCCTGAATCACATATTATTGCCTGTCACGCAAATTCACATTCCAATCCTTTGGCAGAGTGACAAGTAAGCGCAACTCTAACCCACCAACTACTTTTTATTTGTCCAGGACAATAGAGTACAAGGTGTGATCATGTAACACAAGGTAACACAAGGTAACACAAGGTAACACTAGGTAACAGCTAGTTCAGCAGAATCTAGCCAAATCTTAACAATCAATGTACACACACATTTTCTATTTAGACATCAGATTTACATATAAACCAACCTACTTAGTATTTGCCGGATTTAAATGCAACTACCTTACATATAGCATACAAAAAAGGAATAGAGAAATTAATCTCCAATATCAGAATACCTGAACAAATGCCACAAAAAATATCTCAGTACCTCTGAATATTTCAACAATGCAAATACTGTATGCCAGAAATATGTATGCTAAAGTGCATGTCGATGTATTTGGTCAGCATATGAAAAATATTAACCATACTGCTGGTGAATTACGGATATATATATATATATGTAACATTACATATATTCAATTAGTTAACCCTCTGAGCAAGAAAGTTTTGCATTACCAACTTAGGCATTATTTTAACCAATTTAATCCAACAACAACAAAAATAAACATTTACCTTTGTGACTAATATTCCATATAATAATGCTCCATGTATCCCACAATGCAGTGGTGCATGTTTAACACCCGACCTCTATTCACTGTCTAAACGCAAGAACGATGTTATAAAAAAAAACCGGCTGGATTATCACAATGATTTTCTCCATCTGTGACATATTGATCTAATACTGGTACAGTCAGCTGGGTGTTAACACTTTGTATCCCAAACAACTTCACTCTCGAATCCTATTGGCTGTGGAACAATGTAATTAGGGATATTTCATACCTTGGAGTTAACACCCGAGGAGCTATGTGCAATGCAATTAGCATACAGTGTCAAATACCCCGGCTTTGTACCAGCTTATTCTACTTCCAAGACTTCAAAAAGCACAATGATTTAACCCACTTACATCGCAACGCTCTACCAATGATGTACATTACACTCCCTGAACAATTACCACAGTGTTAAAGAGACAAACTTCATATGTCCTGCTTTAACCCAGTAATTACCAGTTACAATGTAAGGGGTTAAATGTTGCCGACTTGACAGACAATTATCGCGTTCTGCAGCAAAGTGGGTCGGTAATCGGTAATTGGGTTAAACTGTGGCATCGTTGCTTGACTGGTTCAATAATTCATTGGTCAAACATTACAGATCCATAACACACAATGAACGAAAGATTTCTTAGAACTGATTTGCTTTTTAAAGACACCCTCCTGCTTTAATTATTATTTCCAATTCCTGACTGTGGAAACATTAGCATGTGAAAATATGGAGATTGGTACGAGTGTTGAATACTAATTTTATCAATATCAATATGTCCATATGGGCATATTGGTTACTTTTACTTGGAACTTGAATGTAGGCTCTTTGGTATAATTACATAACCTCTAAATAGGATATCTGATAAAATTCAACCTAGTGCCAAGAATGTTGATTGAACGTTTATAAAAAAAAATCTGCTTTTTTTTACATCAGAATTGTAGAAGCGTAAACATCGTCCAATGGGATGACTCACCAGAGAAGTTGGGGGAATTATTGGAGGAATTATCAGCGGAGAACAAACACTTGCAGTGCGTCTCTCTTCTCCAGGCAGACAGTGGACCAGGGACCATCATCCGGCACCAATGGTACGTGTCATACATCACCACCAGATGGAGCCACTATACAGCACCATGGAAAACCACGGAGAGCCACAGGTTGCCTCGGAGTCATTTATGTTCCGATCAGCGGGGCAAATAAAGCGTCTTCAATCAGCGATTGGGCGCATGAGTCACCACCTCATCTGTTGCTTTGTCATCAATATCTGCCGGGGCTTGAACCCTTTTTAATGGACGGGTCATGCAGACCAATAACTTGCCATCAGAACTTCAATTTAACTCCTTTAATATCCTTATTTAGTATAATTGTTTTTCATGGTTTAAAATACAGTGTAGGACCTTTTAGTAGTTCTACATTATCCATTATGGCCACACCCCGAAGGATAAAAGTTTACATGGCTTTAAATTACTAACTCGATTATGTAGAAAAAGAAAGTTTTAACAACATAAAAACATGTTCTGATTATGTAGTGTTCTTTAGAATAAAGTCGTATCAACACATCCCAAGATTATTTGCTGAGATATTGCGGTGTTTTCACTGTCCCCTTAAGGCAGTGACTCACTCAATAGACCCCGGGGAACAACATCACAGAAACTCATTAAATCTCACTCACTAAATCCACCAGGACAGCGCTGTCTGACAGGATATTCCCCTTGTTTAACACTTTCCATGCTGAAGGCAACCAGAGATACCCAAAAGAGCAGTACCTGTGCCTAATGCAGCAGGAGGTGAGTGAGTGAATATGGAGTTTAACATCGCTGCGGGAATCTTTCACCCATTTGCCACGATTCCAGCAGGGAGAGGGTTAAACACAATTTTCCTTTTCTTAAATGAGTTTAACACAGATCATGAGATTCTATAATTTCTAATCATGTTCCTACTTCTTAAAGTATTAAAGAATCAGTGTGGCTGACCAGAAATAAAATGGCCGAAAGTTGCAGCACGGCTCATCACATACTGGCTATATATTAACCCAGTGTCTGACACATCTATTATTACTACATGTCTATTTTCCAGGTATTTATTATCCAGTTGTTTCAACCATCGCCATCCTCATTATAAAGCTATTCCATAATATGAAGCTACTATTAAAGGTACATCAACATGTATATCTTTAAATAAGCACATATGTGACCCAGCACAGCAAATTCAGTCACTTGTCCCCAAAAATAATAATTGAGTTATTGTTATAATCAATTTC
>JAVCKZ010092481.1:0-24933 GCA_034780755.1 Lepetodrilus elevatus | reverse complement strand
TCATGATTGATGTTATATGTGTTTGATCTTGAAATCCGGTAAAAATTGAATAAAATCGGTGTTGCGTTTTCAATGTGCTTCAGTATACTAGTATAATGTATTTAGTTTACAAATTTAGACGTATTATGGAATAGCTTATGTCAGATAATTAATGTGCCTCCTTTTGAAATGTTTCTGTTCAAAATATTCCCACCCTCGGTTCATTGGTTTTAAGTCGTGACTTCATGCATGACCACCGAACGCCATTCTTGACCGACTTTAACACCTTTAACACCCCTTCTCGAGCGTCTGTTGAAGGTGAGCTACAATGTAATATATTGGAATGAATGTATATGCCCTTCTAATATGTATTGTCACCCCATAGTCACTGTTTTGTTATACCATTCAAGCTTCAATTATTATTAGGTATCCGGTACCGTGAAAGAGTTCAAATGAATGGTAATGCACCCGTATACGTACTTCAAGTGTTATGTTTAACGTGCTGCTATAAGAATACTACTACTAATACTAATAATATAATAATAATAATAATAATAATGACATGTATATAGCGCTGGAATCCATACAAGAGTATGTATAGGCTACTCATAACGTAAGAATAATTCGGATGAAAGAAAACGATTGTAGCTAATATTGTTTAACAGGGCCGTTTAGAGTTGTCGCTTGATGGATGGTAGATATATGGGGGCAGATCTAAGAGAGAAAAGGTAGTGGGTTCCATTTGAATGAAGCAGAGACAGTAGTATTATACATACACTTCTATACGTCTGGGTGCGGTATCCAATAAACAGCTTAGTTTTTGAATTGACAAGTCAGCAACAAAAACCTTAATTATCAACCTATTTGGACCAAGTTTTCTGTATTTGGCTTAGTCACACTTTATCGAATCTATGTCTAAAACTTCAGACTAATCCAATAAAGAAAACTGAGTCAAAATGTGTCACAAAGTTAGTGTTTTGTTGACCAAGGTATACAGGTTAATATATGTGTTTATAGGCTTCATTGCACAAATTAGGAATTAACCATTACTTATACCAAGTTAGTACCCACCAATAGCATGATTATCGAAGTGATAACAACACTATACTTAATTTATTTACGATAGAGAAGTAATCCGAAGAGCGCATCCGTACATGTCTTTTTTCGATAAAACATGATAAGTAGCAAATATTTTAGGGGTGACAACCATTTTAACAAGAGTATATTAAAAATAATCACGAAAAGCATATATAATATATAATTTAAAGCAATCTTGCTTATTATATAGTAGACAACCTTGCCAGATGTACATAATAAACAACCATGGCAAGCATTGCCAGGAATACCCTAATACACTAAAGAACCCAGCCAATTTACACATTGACCCTATACATAGTGCAGCATTACAATATCAAGAACGTCTGCTTGTTTCTCGCCAGTACCTCTCAGTGCTCGTATTTAGATAACCAGACTAATTATACAAGAAGCGTCATTATACCGCCCAGGATCCCGATTGATGCGATTTGGGAATGTTTGAGAAACACTTCGTGATAAACAGCAAGTGGCATTCTTCTAGGATTCTATAGTTAGTATAGGCTCACATCAGCTGCCCAGGTAACTGTTCGTATTCTAAGGCTGTGAATATATAGGACGCACATCGATACATGTCCCACTAATCCATCATTAACGTGGTATTTCTTTTATATTTTTTTTTATATAAAAAGTAACATAAATTAAATTTAGTTAAAAACATGTGCAGAACTCTCGTTTCACTCCTTTGGATATTTGGATGTTCTTTAGCTATTTAACAGAACTAGCGTATACGTCCAAATATCAGAGCATGGGTTCGAATCCGATTTTATAAAAAGGATTGCATGAAATTACTCATTCATTCTATGATTCTAATATATAGGCATACACGGTATTAATGTATTCAACGTTTCGCCAATGAAAAACATCGACCTCATCGGGAGTTCCTACACTGCCATATTTTTCTATTAAAAATAATAAAGAAAACACTAAATTATTTGAGTAGTCTTGTCGATCCTGCACATATTACTAATAAATATACTCTGAATTAACATTTTCATAACTGGGTTGCAGTTCTATGTGAAATTCTCTCAGCGGTCCCTCGGAGTCATTAGAACACGTCATGGCATGCAGACGTTCATGAGACATTTGGCCATTCAGCAACTATACACGACACATGGCGCTGGGTTTAGTTTCTGGCGATGAGGTTATAATTCAGCACATGCATGTATTCCATAAGAGGAGTGCTGCGACATCGTGCATACGGTCAATGTACGGGGGAAGGCTTTTATAGCTAAAACCTGTGGTCCCACAAATGTGCAAGTCATCAAATGTGGACCGAGAAAGCAGACTGGTTACGTAAAAAGACGGAAGTTAAAGAAAACGGCGTTGTATTTCAGCGCTGAATGGTCTCCTAAGTATGATCGTCGAGACTCGTGGGTCGGATTGTTCTCACAGGGCAGTCGTCAATGGAGCCATGCGGGCCTGGTCTGGGAAATACTTGCGACTTTCAGACAGGAAGGCTACCTTTTATCAAAATATCAGCTTTAAACAATGAAAGCGCAATATTGAAATAATTCGTTCCCAAGTGCATATTACATTACGTATGTGGTCATGTGGAGTTATAATTTGTTAAAACTTGTATTAATCGCTATACAGTAGACTTCGCATATAACGGACTCATTGGGACCAGCTATTTCTGTCAGTTATATATGCGAAGTCCGTTATATACGCATATGCCGCAATTAGCGTTAGACGAGACCTGGGACTTCAGATCCAGTCCGATATATGCGAGTGTCCGGTTTATCCGAGGTCTAATGTATATATAACTTAATCCAGCGTTACACCATTTCATAAAGCAAACTTTAATTGTTCTACATTTGAGTAATCATGGAATGTTTGTAGTATATGCATCGGAATGCAGTATTTATTGAATATGGTATAATCTTTGAAGAACTCTCTTTACTCATAAGCATTGTGTGGACCCTCTCCACTCAGTAATGTCCTCTCCAATCACATGGATGAGATGATAATGTGGCGACCAGTCAGACAACAAACAAGCATGTAAATAAATAACCGTTTATTTTGATTTCATGTCATGAACACTTTTACAGTTCCAACTGGTACTTCTTCTGGGGTGCGTTCAATGACTCAAGCGCTTGCAAGCGGCCTACTAAACTAGTCACTGTCTCAAGAGTCGTGTGAATCGTACATGGGACAGAGAACCAGTTTAGCTAAGCGGCTTACTGAGTAACTCAGCCCTGTGACTGAACGCACCCCTGGTATGACTTACAAAGTGCTAACCAACACAAACAGCATCCCTGCCATTGACATACAAGGACCCTGGGGTGGAACTGTGTAACACTGTCAGCCACCCAGAGATGCTGTTATGTGTATCTTGGTCAACAAACTGTAAATGACAACAACAATGTCGGGTGTGAATCCTGTACACAAATGTAACCATGGTGATGAGCAAGCAGTCTCAGCATATTACAATACAGGCAATAAAGTAAAGCATGTGTTGATGACTTCACTTAAATCTTGAACAGTTGCTTGGACAATGCCGCCATCCTGGAGATGATAACCATGAATGGTGACATGAATGCCCTACGGCTCAATATACATTAACCCTCTCCCTTCTGAAGGCAACTGGAGATGCCATAAAGAACAGTATCTGCGCCTAATCCAGCAGGGAGAGGGTTAAGCAATTTGGGGACATTTTTGTGCAGTGCAAGAAACAGTTGTCTAAATGTGTTGCTTTTAATGGCATCTCATCTACACCTTTTTCTGAAGCTTATATATCAAGTATAGGAGTAGAACTCTCTCGTAAGGGTTTTGTATATGGCGATTGAGAACCCTTACTAGAGAGTGATTGTTGATGAGAGCTTCCTATACTAGAAGGGTGCCATGTAGTGTTTGAAGGATGCCATGTAGTGTTCGAAGGATGCCTCTACTCCTCCTCGTCATCTTCCTCCTCCAACTCCTCCCTCTCTTCTCCAGAAGTCAGCTGGCATCATCTTGCTAAGCTAACTACGCATGGACTTTAACATTACAAAAATATACACAAAGCCTCTGGGACGATATCATCTTTGACAATAAAGCTCTACAATACAAAGATAATCTACAAAATGGCAGTGTTTGGCACATGATTAAGACAAGGCTGGGTAAGTACTAATATATGCGAGGTTCCACAGACCATGTAAGAGTTGAGGGCCTTGTACATTAAACAATCTCAAATTCACGACATCAATATTACATGTATACAAAATAGTGCAATTTTGTGTGTTTCCTAACATCCGGAATAAAATCGTTGTGGTAGTATGGACATCTGCAATGCCTCGTCTATAAATGTCTCAAACATTGCAGTGATATCATGGCAGGTATGATATATGTACATAGTAGTTTCACAACAACAAACAAATTTACATTAAATGGACTAACTACTGGTAGTTTCAACAGCATACAGAACCTTCATTGAGCAGCGAATTGGTAAGTTAACAGATCATTCTCACGGCAGCAAGACATGTCAACAAGTATACTAAAAATATGTATTGTCACCATGGTAACATGTGTAATTTTACCTACTGTCAATAAAGCAACAAATGTCATGGTTATGATCAGTTTGATTTAATCTAACAGAGTGTAAATTAAATACTAAATATCTAGTCACACACTGATTAATGTTTGCACATGATAGAACAATCAAACTTTCATAAAACACTACCGGTAGTTTGTAATGAATAATCACATCCTCATATGCCAAATCGATTTATTTGTATTTTGCGAAAGGTATTTTGTCACTATCAAAATGATTACACATGGGCCTAAAGTTGAGACTTAATGGAAAGTGTAACAAACAAGGTATAAAGTTTGTGTGTATCAAGTGATTTAGTCACGACTACTACCTAATTGTAAGATATACACAAACCGCTCTACTGGAGTACTAACATTATTAACATTATTTGTTACAGATTAATGCAATGTTGCCTTACATTTTCTTGAAAAATATTTTTGAAATACCATAAACAATACTTACTGTAAAAACTATTAGAAATCATTAATTTATCTTACAATATACCAGTATCTTGCATTATCCAAAATTTGCAATAATTCTAGCCATTTGATTGGTTGAGGTTTCCCATCAAAAGTCAAACACCCTGTAGTTAAAAGTTGTGACCTCATAAATTACTGACATCACTGCGGCCGCCTTGATGCAAGACAATCAGCATGAATATTCGCTTTGCCAAAAGTGTAGCAGATCTATTACAATTTTGGATAAATTTGTTACAAGCGTGATTTCTGGGGCATACAGGTTTTTAAAGGCTAAAATTTCTCGTACACCCTACGATCTTCAGTATCAGAATATTGAGAAATTTCAGATTGTAACAACCCGCGCGTACATCCCCCAAAGTCACATCTGATGCACCAAAATATTTACAAATCATGAATCAAAATTCATAAATGATCTAAACGTCTTCATAAACCCAGCAGACATAGTTTTTATAATAAAGTTTACATGGTTAGTAAACCGCCATGCCCACCAGTCTGCGAACTGAAAGTGGAGTACGGTAGTCCTATTCTAAATTTAGAACACTCACACCTTGCCTGGCTCTCACGTAGGTCTATATTTACCGCAATCTATTTATGTTGTTAGCTTGTCAAAAAACTGACATGATAATTTTGGATGTCTTTGCTCCACAATCACAATGACTCTCAAAAATATTAGAAGAGAGTCTTGATGAATGTAGTATTTTTTAGGTCTAGGGAAAACCCTGCTAATAATACACTAGTATCTTACGATAATATAGGGCGATATTACAAAACAGCATGAAGTCAGCGAGAGTCACGACACTAGTGCTCATGTTACACCGAGAAGACATGATAACTGACCACAATTGGATCCGAGAACAATGGCTATCCGACACTGATAGTACAGTACACTCCCAATTAGTCATACTTTCACATACAGGACAGGTTTATTGCAGGTTAATGTGAGCAGAAGGAATGAAATTCCTGAATTACCATGTATTCCGGGGTTCATACAGCTTTAGAATACATTTGTAAAACATAAAATTATCATAGCATGTCAAACACAACCATCTTTGAATAAATCACAAAATACTTTTTTTTAGCATGGAGTTATATATAGTATATGACTAAAAGATTTAGGAAAATGTATTACAACTTATAAAAGATCAAATAAAGCATAAAGATGTACAGCAACTACACTAACTGTGTCTACGTATACATTTCAACCTGTCTGACTTAATACATTTACCGCCCGGTAATGCAGTTGTCAACAATTTACTGCAACTACTGAACAGCAGTTTCACCCTCAAAACTAAAATAATTGGAGACAAAAATACAATTTGGAAGTTGCATTTCATAGTCGTGTTATTTAGGATACTTCCCAAATTAAAGGTATAGAATTTAGTAAGCCAAAGTTCTAGGAGTGGGCTAATTTACGGCAGCACAAAGGAATTGTACTATTACTGAGGCAACCGTAGTATATTACTATTACTGGAGCCAACCGGAGATGCCCTAAAGTCTAAAGAGCAATACATGTGCCTAATCCAACAGGGAGAGGGTTAACTCTCTTCATGCTGAAGGCAACCAGAGATGCCCTAAAGAGCAGTACCTTTGCCTAATCCATAGTGAGTGAATGAATATGGAGTTTAACGACAATGCAGATATCAGAGGGTTTTAACCCTCTCCCTGCTGAAGGCAACCGTTCATGCCCTAATGAGCAGTGCTTTTGTCTAATCCAGCAGGGAGAGGGTTAAAGACAAGTGCATGCAGAGCAAAGTATATACAGGCTTAAAACTAGAATACTGAACATATTCCAGCGTCAATGCTATGTACAATTACAAATGCAGGGTCCTAATGAGTTGATTCTACAATGTACATATTATGTGCAAACCGCGATATAGTGAGACAAGTATGCCAAGATGACCAGCATGACCAATGACATCGGGGTGTAATGACATGTCCAACCCATATGAATGATTTCTACATTTGCATAGATATGTCATGACCAGCTTGTAAAAAATAACATCTGGATTGTTCCCTTCACAATAGGAATCCATCATTGAGCAAAATGGGACGAAGACAATCATGTTCAATGACAAATACCAACTATCTAAGTATCTTGCATAAATCTTAAGGAGTTCTCATAAACAGTACCGTAAATGTGAATTGGTGAATGCGTAAACTGCATTTTAAGTAGATACGCTGTTCTCCAACGAAGGCACGCAGTGATACAAAGAGCAGAGTGAAGTCCGAAGTGAGATCTTGTGACGTTTCACATCTGTTCAGGGATGCATTTCTAGAGAATGCCTCTCGTGTCGACGCATGACGTCGTCGATGTTGTACACAGTCTTGGCCATGAGTTGCACGGAGCCGTAGCTCTGGGCCTTGGAGTTGATGCACATGGTCATCTGATTGGTCTCCAGGGTGGAATCGCACTCGATCGGGTGGAACGCGTGGGTCATTCCTGTGTCGATGGCGCGGAACACATTGTAGTTGTTCTCGATGAACTTTGTGTAGAGATCAACATCTTCCTTCCCCCAGCCTTCGATGCTGAGGTCAAATCCTCCGACCGACAGCATATCGCTGCGGTACATGGTGGCGATTCCAAAGCCGAACTGTCGCCAGTAGCCGGTGTCATGGTGATAGTCGAACGGCTTGATGAGACAGCTGTCGCGGTAGGGGCACGTGCAGTGACGCATGTCGTCCTGGCAGACCGTCGTAGGATCGAACTGACTGAACACGACGGGAAAATAAACCTGTGAGCCTTGCTTGGTGTTCAAACGGATCCTACGGAGAGCGTCCTTCTTCACAACAATGTCCACATCTATGAAATACAGCAAAGCATCACTTTTGCAATGGGAGGCTCCCAACTCCAGCCCCCTTCCCCGGTTGAAGGCCCCGTTGGCCTGGATGATCTCGATGTAATTGCCACCGTACCTCCTCTGGTACTTCTGAAGCAGGTCAATACTCTTCTCCAGTGCCATGTCCTCCTTCTCACTGTTGAACAGCACCACGTGCAACTGGACGTTTTCGCCGGTTTTCAGACACACTTCCTCGAAGTTCCGCATGAAGCGCTGGAATATTTTTAAGCGCCCGGCCAGAGGCATCACAAAATGAATCAATTCTGTCCTTTTGTCGGCTCTTTGGTCGTCAGTGCTGCCAGCTATCTGCTTGAACAGCTGTATCACCTGTCCTCCTACACCAGGCTTAGCCAGGTACTTCGGGATCTCCTCCGTGAACAACACATCCAGAAAGGCCTGCTGCAAGTAGGCATGTCGACGCACCGGCACCGTCATTTTGCGCCCTTTGTGCTTTCGGTAGATGAGCAATAAGTCGAGTATATAATCTGCCCCGAATAAGGGGTTAGTCCTCCTGTAGCCGTAGAGAATCTCTCTGAAGTCTATAGTCCTGCCTCGCTGGCGGGCATTCTTGTTCACTAACTGCATAATCTCCATCACAATATCATCCAGTGCTCCTGCGATGGATGATTCTATGCCGCGCTTGGGATTCAGATGGTTATGTGAGTAGAGCGTCTTCTTCAGGAAGTCCCAGGCAACAACCTCGTCCTCTTTCTTAGGCTGGAACTTGTTCAGCGACGGCAACATGCCCAGCTTATTCCTCACATGACTGGACTTCTGCAGGCCAAGAAGCTGTTCCATGAGAGTGATCTCCCTTGTCAGTTGAAGCTCCTTCTGGTGTTTGGTCATGATGTTGGTGGACTGGAAGTAGTTGTAGATGCGGTACTGGTAGACGGGGTTCTTCACGGGGTGCAGTGTCACTGCCTGCTGTACCTCCTTGCTCTTCAGGGCTTTCTGGAAGGACCCCTTGTCCTCCTTGTAGTTCTGATACAGGATGTGCTGCATCTGAAACACAGGAAGTATGGACTTACTAGACAGCAACAGCAAACATGGAGGGGAAATACATCATGGTGTTACAAATGGTGATTCTGGGGCAGATGCAGTGCAGGAGGAACGTGTATTAAAGTTATCAAACACTGAAAGCTTAAGCAGGATGGTTTTTATTACTCATGGCATGAATGCTACCATTAGCGCCAATACTAATGATTACATTTTATAATAAATAATTTAAATAAATATTAGTAAATAAATAGTATACAAATATTTCAATAATAGTATAATAGTAATTTTAAAACATAATAATAATAATAACAGTAATTTGCAACAAATCTAATACTATCAATAATATTAATAACTAATAAAATTATAAAAATCAATAAAAAAAATATACCCCAATAAAATTAAAAAGAAAATACCCCATACAGGTCATCACGTTATGGAAATACTCCAAGTAGATGTATTCATAGGCTTACTATATAATTACATGTATCATACAATTTTATCATTCAAAATTATCCATTAGGCTATTGTATACATGCATACCATTGGCAATTCATTTGAAGTTTAAATAGGACATAGCAGTATATTATTAAGTCATACAATTTCATTTCCTTCTGATTTTACATCCGGAAACAGACATCCATGACCCAGATATAAATAAACCAAAACAAACCATATTCTTAGACATTTTGTAAGCTATTAGATTCGCTAGGAAAGCAGAACACCACACAAGCCGCTTGTAATGTATATTCTTGACTAGCTTTGTGTATACAATATGATGTCAGCCAGTTTATTCAAATAAAGGTAAGGTTGGGAAATAGTTATCAGATAGCATCATCCATCTCTCACAAGTTTCTAAGACGGCCTACTGTGTCATCAGCTTGCTAGCATGGCGGACCAGCATGGCTACCACAATCGCTTCATCAGGGATACGGTAGTCACACAAACTTCCAGATAAGTGTTAGCACTATAACCAGACCTAACTTGTATCCGTAGGCCTACTATTATTTTTAGTGAATAAACTATGACATCATAAATATTAGCAATTCTGATGACATTTCCTAGGGTTTTTTTCATGAACAAATTCCGCAGTAGTTTCATCTAATTTCATTTGACCTATATCGAGTTTCGTAATAATCCAATTATTAAAATGAGCTCCTGAGAATGAGGAGTATAGATTTCATGGGTTTTAAAGTCACGATGACAACAAGGACAGATGCACTTTAGCTCCATCTACAATATGTGTGTCTGGTCGGGGAGAAAGTAGACAATGCTCCACTGTTGATGAGGACAATGTTTATAGTCTATCTTCTACATCTGGTGTGTACCTGTTGCTAATAACACAGACATAAAGGTCAAGTGGCCATGATGACCTGCACATGTAGTAATAGCTCTTTCTTTCTCTCTGTATGTCTGTGTCTGTATCTCTCTCTGTGCCTGCTTGTCTATATGTCAGTCTCTCTGTGTTTGTCTGTCTTTCTCTGTCGGTCTTTCTCTGTGTGTATATGTCTGTCTTGTCACTCTGTGTCGGTCGGTCTCTCTGTGTTTGTCTGTGTTTCTCTGTCTGTTTCTCTCTGTATATGTCTGTCTTGTCACTCTGTGTCTGTCTATCTCTGTCTGTTTGTCTGTCTGTCTCTCTGTGCCTGTTTGTCTATCTGTCTGTCTGTCTTGTCACTCTCTGTGTCTGTCTATCTCTGTGTGTTTGTATGTCTTTCTCTGTCTGTCCTGTCTTTCTCTGACTGTCTTTCTCTGACTGTCTTTCTCTCTCTCTCTCTCTCTCTCCCCTGACCCCCACCCCCCTGAGAGGTCAGTTATTACACAAGGGTTTACCTTGAAAGCCAGCAATGCCAGAATTGTTTAATAAATAGTGGTCAAAGAATGAAGATTTTAAAGATGTTTCCACCCATTACTTTGTTTGGACGTTAAAACATTTCAATAAACATGGTGCAGAAAATAAGGGGAAATTCTTTGCCGAAGCTTAAGCAGATCACCAGCGATGCAACCATTGTTGTTATTGGCACAGATGGGGGTTAAGACAAGACAGACAATTCTTTTCTTGGTGTCCAGTCTATGTGCTCTGGCAGTGAAGGGGTTAACACAAGCTAGATTATCCTTGCAAGGTGTCCACTGCAGGTAACCGTACTCACAGTGCCAGTCAACACACCACAGACTATCTGCCTGGAAACTCTTCCCTGGTCACCATCTTGTTCTGGGTATTCTGGGTATTGTACGCGAGAGCCGACGGAGGAACAGAATAATAGCAGCTGCAAGTGCGTCATCGAATTTCGAAGAGTATCATTTAAAACTAGGAATTCCGGTGATAAGCTAAAATAAGTCTATGCCTTATAGTGACTACAAATCATCTTAATATGACGTTACAAAGGATTGTATCCTTAAATTTCTGTTTGATTCAGAGATGAATAATGTTGTTCAGCATGGTTCACAGGTAATAAATCGTGAGACGACGTAAGGTACGTAAAAAAGACAATAATCATGCACATTTCACCTACACGCTTATCACCAAAATCAGTAAAATCAGTAAAATCGACGACATATTATATAAGTATTATGTTGTCGATGGGTCCCTATGTTTAAATACTATACTATATTATTATTTTATTTATTTAAATTTAAATTAAAAATATTATCACTAATTATATAGATATATATCATTACACCGGTAAACAATAATATATATATATATCTATCTATCTATCTATCTATCTATAGACAATAACCTACGAGGTACGAGAGATTACAGATTATCTTTCCCGAGTGAAATTACAACATTAATTCCACATGCTATGAAACGATATATTTAGTCTGTTTCATATAGTAGAGATTCATAGCGTGAACAGAAAATGCCAGTTGGATGATTGCCCAGTGGATTACGTATGGTATAAAGTCCATGTCGTGTTTTGAAGGAAGAGTACCGTTGCCTCAACATAAACCCTCCCACTGGCTGTCTCACTCTATTGATCAACTTACGTTAACCACACATTCCTATTTGTATTATGAAAGCATTACTAAGTCTTCCTCGATGTCCGCGCGTGTTAACTAGAACTAATACAAGTTGGTCAACCATTTATCGATAGTAATTGTATTCATTCAATAAAACGCATAGGAAAACCCACAGAAAGAGATCTTTACCGCTATGAATACGAGTGACTGAAACTGTCAAAATTACCATTAGTTATATCCATGCTATTAATGATGGCCACTTTCTAATACCATTCGAGCTTCAATTATCAGGTACCCGTTGGTGTGACAGAGTTGGTTGAGGGGTGAATAGTAGCATACTAGTAATTAGATAAAGCATTTTAAATATTTTTCAAAATACCAGTTCGTATTTTATTATAATTACTTTTGTTTCAATGTCCAAGGATCTTTTGACGATGTATTAAAACAAACCACACCTTATTATTAACGATTCAGTACTGAAGAAAATATTTCTCAAGACAACCTTCTCCTGAAATCAACATTATAATCTCCATGTAGAGTTCACGCTAGAAGTGACTACACATTTGTTAGCGGCAGAACTGTCGCTATAAAATGCCCCGTTTATATTTATTTTGCTATCTATTCTGGCACCCTGAATAGATGGCAAAATAGTAAACGGGGCATTTTATAGCTACAGTTCTAGATCTGCAGCTACACATTTGTCAATATTACTACCAAACTTTATTATGTCAAAGAATGCACAACCAATTCGTTATGGAAAAGTTGGTTAGTCCCTCTTTTGCGACGAATACAATTATAACTAGTATCCACCGGCATGTGTACAGTTCTTTCTTTATAAGTGATAACTGAACATGGTATTTACATGTACGTATAGTGCATCCACTGCTATAGTAAGCATACCAATACTGTAGTTCACATTATATGGACTGCCTACTATTGTACATACAAGCAGGCTACTGGAGCACGGCCGTTCACTATTAACAGATAAGACTAGTTCACAGAAACCGTACTTTCTATAATAAGAATGCTTTATCTCGCTTCCTAGAAGGGGTAATATTTATAGGTCACTGTATGTTACTGATTCTCGGATAATAAACATGGTCAGCTACATATGATACCGTGCTTGCTAACGCCGAAATTCCCGCGAGTAGCCTAATGCTTCAAAGGTTAAAATGCATTACTCTAAATAGTCCTACACACTGAGATATATATACACAGTTGCTTTAAATATTTTATGAATATTAGTGCATGCAAATTCCAATTTAAATACATTCATTATCCGATTTTCGGTTTCCATCAATTTGCAAATGTGCGATCTTTCCAGATGAAATCCATTACTATAAAATAGGACAGCTGCATTGTTTACAGATAAATGCTTCCTACTACAATAGAAATATGAATGGTCAATTATCCAAATATAAATTGTATGAATTAATTTACATATTTAGTCGGACAATCTCGAGCTTATGAATCACTGAATGGTAACTAGAGTCTCTATATAGTAATACTATCAGGCCGCAGTTGCCCGGATGTAAATGTAATTACGCGCCATATGATCAAAACGTATTCATGTAACAATTATAATTGTTTCATGACTCATTACATGTTGTGTTCTGTTCTCATCAGTTCTGTTCTCATCAGTTCTGTTCTGGTATCGGTTCTATTCACTATCCAGAAAGGCTGCTGCGAAACCGTAAATATTCAATTTACCAAGTATTCGTTCTCCAAGTAAGACCAGTTCTCAGAAAGGTACAACTAAAGTAGAGCGGATGATATCCAACGAAAAGTCTAAAATAGAAACTATGATAGGGGCTAACGGCGTAGCCTATCAACGGAGATTTGGTAGCACACATATACTATTGGAAAAGAAGTGAAACAGCCACTAGAATCGGGTAATCCATTGATAGTTGCCAAGAGATTAACTATTTAGTATCAGTTCTTGACAGTTTATGAAGAGCAAGGTGAAACAAGTTTACACCGCTAGACAATGAAAAGATGTGTACACATATTTCCCCGTCCATAGTTTCTTACAGAAAGAGAACATAGGATAGATTTATTTTCCATCGATCATTGATTTCCCCACTCATGCCACTATAATACAGATTCTCTTTGTTTCCTATGCTAATTTATCAGATTCACTATAAACATGAACTCATATTATAATGCACATAGTACGGTGTCCACGACGACTGACAGGGACAGGTTTAATTTTCGTAACGATTTTACAAGATTTTTAGACGTTCTTGATGTCGCTTGTTCTGATTATGCCTGGTTAGACATTTCTGCATTATAATTTCGAGCTTCTTTCCGTCCAACTGAAACACTTTGAACAATACTTTAGTAAATGGTTATATTTTTGTCGTGATAAATACAATCTGGTTTTCTTCCAGTCTTCAACGGCAATGTACAAGCATTCTTAATTATTATATCAATTCCCGTATACTAGTGATGCTTGGTAATTATTGTAATTTCAGACATATTGTATTTTCATTCCCTTGTCCTGCCCTGTTTCATATCGTCTGCTAGTGGCATTTGCCCAGAGGCCTTTTCAATTGACTTTGCCCAGTGTGACTTTCCAATTGACTTTGCCCAGTGTCACTTTCCAATTGACTTTGCCCAGTGAAACTTTCCAATTGACTTTGCCCAGTGGCACTTGCCCATTGGTCCATTGCATTTCTCAAAGCAATACACAATGACTTACATTTTTTTGATACATTTGCAACCATAATATAATAATAAGTCTCCATTAGAGTGCTGATCTCTGTAAGACAAATTCGTATTTCCAAAGAACTCGTAAAATGTATTAATACCAGGTTCCTTGTCACTATGAGTTGATTTGGGGTTCATTATTTTCCAAAATTCCGTAGGACTCAATATACTTGATTTTCAAGAATGACAGTGACATGTTTTACCTGTCGATTTTACATCTGGTGGATTTTAGTAAACAAATTGACTTATGAGCATGACACTCAACCCAATCACCTATAGTATTTATACGCTGTAACAAGTACTAACATAACATACTACGTCCTTTTATTCCTATATAAAGCCGAGCACATAATCACATATTCACTTAAATAACACAACTTGAATAATAACACTGATCTTTCTCACAAAGTCTACTACAGTGGTTGCAATCGAGCACTCCCAGTCCGATTCAGTTTACAGTTTATAATGCATTATAATGTGTATTTATATGTATATTTATTTATTCCTGTTCAATTCTTAGACGAAACATAATCTCAGGGAATGTGTATAAATAAGTTGCCCTTTTTTCCAGGGAATACGGTATGTATATTCCCTGAAAACTTCAGTGAATCTGTATATTATCTGGCCTAATCGGATTCCATGAGATGTTCAGGGAATATACATATTCCCTGAGTATACACATTCACTGTAACATATATATTGATCACAAAACCGTAAGGGGCGATTGGGCGAATACTTCTGTATTTCCCCCCTCATATACCTTGGTACAGGATCATGTATGCACTTGAAAACCAGTACAAGGATTGTGCATTCAATGTGTTGGCGTATTGGTAGCCAACTAAGCTCTATATGCGATGTGCAGCTTCTCACAACGCGCCGTCTATATCTACATAGATAAAACATATACTAGTAAGCCAAGCTAAATCTAAGTAAATAAGTAAAAGGGGATACATTTTAGGAATTGACGTCTAGAAAACAATCATAATGTTCTAATCTCAAGTACACTTTTAGCTTTTACAATAAACTAAGTGCACGTAGTCAATAGACGCAGACCAGCATACGCAATATATATATAGATTGTCTTTATTTCCTCCAAATACATGAAGATTCTGGGAATATACAGGGAAATTACTAAGGTACACGTATCTCCTAATTACATACTTATACAGGATGCACCAGCTGGCATACTATATAGCTGTAACGTAAATACTGTATCTATTATCACTACAACATACGATAAGTATAATAGATATCCGGGAAATGCGATTGGCCAATCAGCATGCACGTGACATTGACCTTTCACTAACAAGACAAATGTAACCAATCGGAGATATCACATACTAATATTCAAGGATAGGATTCTCTAATATTCGGACACATGGAATCTGATACCCAGAAAAGGATGTTGTTCCTATAGTTTTATTAGAATCATACAATCCCATTTCTGTAATATTTAGTTATACTTTGCTATGCGTGGGCCATTTTCTCACCCCAGGGATATTTAATTCCGTTCATATCAGGACTCACTTCATGGTACAACATGGATGGAGCCATGAACAGAATTAAGTACCCTTGGGGTGCGAGGATGCGCGTGGGCATGTTTGCAAACAATGGTAAATCTTGGTTTTAAAAATATTTTAGCGTGACTCTTCTCCAGAAAATTATGTGTATCACAGCTCTTTGAACAACCGCTTTGTGGATGGAATATTGATCTGTATACATGGAATGAAAATTAATAAAAATAATAATGTTAATAATAATAATTATTATTATTAATAATAATAATAATAATAAAAATAATAATGTTAATAATAATAATAATAATAATTATTATTATTATTATTATTATTATTATTATTAATTTTAATAATAATAATAATAATATTTTAAAGCTAGACGCAATATTATAATAACACGAACAAATGAGGGTAACAAATGGGCATTTCAACCCTATTATAATTGGGAGTGAGAGTGAGTGGGAGACAGAGCGTGGAAAAGTATCTATATATAAATACATGCGTTCTTTTAAATTTGTCCAGCAATATATATATATAGTAGTGTACTTATATTACATATTGTAGTATAGTATCGGATTGCAATGTTCTTGCACAACTTGGGCTGGTAATGGCTACATTAGATGTATACAACATATTGACGCGTTCCATATTCATTCATAATACAGACGTGGCTATACATAGGACAGTCCTCGTGACGCATTGAACATTAACGATAATAGTCACATAGGTAAATCCATACTTACAGCAAACTACTTATGTTTATACCAACCCTCTGAACTGAATTTGTTATCTGCAATTATTAGACGACATGTATGTTTATATTTATCTACTGTTTACATACATGTATACATTTTAAACTAATACCATAGTTTTGTAATATTAGATTATGAAATTTCCTTGAACCATATTCGCTTGGTATCAAAATCGTTTCAGTGATAATCAAATTATATTAGTATGTGTTGTTGTTACATATCCATAATATTGCGTTCTAAAAACGTAATGTATACACACATTTTAGGGGACTTAAGTATTGGGTAGACGACACACATTCCGTAGAAAATCTCTCCGGGAGCGAACAATTCCATCAATGACTACGGATAAAATATATTATGATTCGGAGGCGGACAGATGAAGACAGTCATAAGCCCAAACCTCCACTTCAAAATCACGAACGTTTCCCGGTATACGGTATTAGTATTTCATCAGAAAATGATATTGCTATACGAGTAATGCAGACATCCATGCATATAATCTTAAACTTTGATACGTAACATACTTGGTTCTCATAATAAAGGATTTAGGTCGAACCCATGACTTTCATCCTTGAGTCCTTCAGTGACATAGCATATACATGTACAGGGCATTACACTGTTTACAATTGCTAATATCATTTTAGAAATAAGAAGCAGCGCCCGTATTCTCAAAACTTCCTAAGTCCTAATTATATAAGAAATTCGTATAATGTACTAAGAATTTGTCTAACAGGGTTTCTGCTAATGTTAATTTCTGAAGAGATCTTTTCTCACTAAGAAGGTCTGAATCTTAGCTTAATCATATAAGGTTTTGAGAATAAGGACCCAGTAGGCATGCATCCCGGTTCTCATGGGTTACGATCCACTTCTCTACTCTACGCTACTCTACAGAGTAGCGTAGAGTAGAGAAGTGGACTCTATACAGAGTAGCGTAGAGTAGAGAAGTGGATCGTAACCCCTGGGCCGGTATTCATAAAGGGGCTTAAGTCCGAAAACAAGTCTTAAGCCTTTAATTTTGACTTAAGTCATAGCCATACAAAAGGCTTAAGTATATATTCTGAATTAAGTCACAAAAATGACTTATACCCCCTAGACAGGAGGCTTAAGTCCTTTTCATCATCACATGGGTGCCGAAAATCCTAGACGATATTTTCGCCTCAGACTTTCGCTAGACGACTACTGTACACCTTGTTAAAGATCGCACATATTGCCGGAAATTACAGAATACAGGGATTTCCCTAGCAACCACAGACTTAAGACTTTTTTAGTTGAGCCTTTTTTTATGATTGAAGACTTAAGTTTGTGGCTCAGCTAAGTCTAAAATTTCAGACTTAAGCCCAAAACTTAAGCCCCTTTATGAATACCGGCCCTGGGAACCAGGATGCCCAATATAAGGCTGGTTTTCTTTATAGGTAGCCCGGGTCTGTAATATTTAATGAGAACATACCAGTATATCATTGGACCAGCTCGCCATAAGGAAGTCATATACTCCTATACTGTACTGTATACAGCTGGTATAGTATATGGGTTACGGGTCAATTAACTCGCGCCAAACCCCCTCGCGCCAGTTCTTCCGGGTCGTTTCGTCCGATATTGTGGTATGAATGAATGAATGAATGTTTATCTTTACTAGAACGCATACCAATGCAAGATATAAATAATATAAGTACATATGTTATGTTTCTTCCGGGATATGAAAGACTGTCCATAAACTGTGAATGAATTACATGGATGAACTAGTGGAGATAGATAAATCGACATCCCTCTCGTCAATCACGTTTTGCTGATTCCCTTATTATACATTATATTTAGTCAGCTAATATTACGCAATGATGACTACATACTACTGAATGGTCTACCATAGCGGCATAGGGTAGGGAAACACGTACACTTAGTAATAATATAGAAGATGAGTCCATTATTGCATGCTAAGTAGGAGGCATGTGAATAGTAGTGCAATCAACCATAACAAATGTTGTATGTGTAACTGGCATGGGATGATACCGTGTGATATCTACGGAGAATCAAGAAATACACAACACTGGTGTTATTAGACAATACAATATTAGCAGAACTAACGTGCAGAACCTTATTTTCGAGGACAATTAAAAAAATAAAAGGATAATGTATTTATTTTGGATATGGATGTGTGATTCTATATACACACCTCCCACGCACACGTGTATTCTAGATAGTGTATGTAGGCTACGCAGGACACGCCTATACGCGCGTACATAGATATGTCTACACACCCACGATGATGCAATGCATACCTGTACAATACATGTAATAAATCATAATGTGTCAATGTATATTACGTCAAATCCATGCTCGAAAGCTTTCTCATATCCTCGACCTGCGGTCTCGGGGCCTACGAGAAATTTGTAAAAACCCGTATACACCCCGGAAATCACGCTGGTAACTAATAGTATTACCCCGTTCAATGGATCAATGTGAATTCGTACCACCTTCTCAACTCCCCGGGGAGGATAGAACCAAACCTGCCGTATACGGCAATATAAAGTTAACCTTCACTGTTCCATCTCATCCTAGCTGGGTAGACTGTAGTGTGGATGGCTCACTTTTGTATTGCATATGTATATATGTTTTATTTAATGTACCATATGTTATGTGAGATGAGACGTTAATAAATTATCTGTCTGTCTGTCTGTCTGTCTGTCTGTGAATTTAAAGGACTTTGTTCAAGAGTGCTGCACGCGATGGCATGAGTTAGACACGAAACAGGAACCCCTGGCTTTAAACTACTATACGAGAAACATATATTATAAATCAGATAGGTATAAATATAGAAAATGGAAACACATATTTTCACAGAAATACCTATGTCCAGGAAGTTAAGACATGATCACGACAAAAATCATGATCATCACATTTTCAAAAAACAACAAGTATACATAGATAAGACGGACCCGGGGCTTCCGTGTACGTGACGAATATACAGTCTACATGTAAATAATGTAACATCTACTAGTATGTCGTAAGTTGCAAGTACTTGTAAGTGTGCCAACCATAACAGTAGTTTAGTATAATTATATAACATTACTTCCTGAAACGTCCAAATCATAAGATATTAATAGTATGTAAAGTGTATGTATATCTTCCATAACAAAGTAACCGTTAAAATATATGTGTATATTTCTTAGCAAAGTATCTGTTAACTTTGCTTAGTTTTAAATCTCAATATTTTAAAAGAATAATTTAAAACGGAAGAAGAAGAATCGTGGTTCGCATACAAGCTAAACTTATTTCTAATTATCATTTATTTGACAGATATTACTTAGTGTATGTAAATATTATCTATGATCAAACAATAATTTAAATGTCGACAATTTAAACTTTAATGACGATGTCATTAAAATCAGACTCCGAGATTTTAAAATCAGGCCCACATAATATTTGAGTACAATCGTGAGCAAAACCTTAAGTTGAGCATGCATTCGTACTCAAATACATTTCGTAATTTCGGGGCCCGATCCCCAAATTGACGATCCTTGATTATTATACCCATCCAAATATCCGCTGAAGAGACAATTCCCACCCACTTACCAGTTTCCACACCTAAAATATTCTCAGGAGGGGGCTTAGTTCTTGCACACTTGATCTAATTTTTAATGCTCACTAGACCATGTGGGTGAACCCAAGTTGCAGCAAGGACTAAAATCAGATTAACTGTTGTAAGGACAGTTAGATCTATTCCCCTTATTGTAATATAATGCTATTTTACTTTAAATAATTAAATACATGTAAAGTTATCAAAATTCAAAAAAAAATAAAATAACATTTATATATAATTATTTCCCACTTTAAAACGTTACACTGTGTGTGGTTCTTTTGGTAAATAATCAGTTGTGATTTTCCAAAGACCTAATTACACACATAATATGCTCTCTCATAATCAACTACAAGGTTTGAAATGAACTCTCTGTACATAATTGCCACTATAATGGTATTTTAATCCCTAATGAAATATTTAAATAAAGACATATTTTACACCGGAGATACAGTAGAGATTATTACCAAGATTGCTAAAATAACGAATAAATGACAATTAATTCTTATATTAAGTTTACTTTAAAAATAAATCATATTGAAGTATACATGGGCATATCTATGAACATTATTCGACTTTTTATTCGATTTAATAAAATAACTATAGATCTATATTTATTCTATATTAAAATATTGTAAAATATTACGTCTCATTGACTACATCCGTGTACACGCGCAATTGTTGGCGTCATGTGGCGTATCTCTGAACTATATATATATTCATTCATTCATTCATAAATGCATATTAATTTTAAGTATGGCACTCATATATAATAGTCCTCATGACCAAGTTTGAACTGCAAACAAAATCCAACTGCCATTCCAAAACCAAAGCAGAACAAATTAATATAAAAATAAAGTAAAATCGTTTTTATTTCATTATTCCTCCAAGACATAACACGAATTATGAAAGAAAGAAAGAAAAGGTACGACTCGATGTGGAATAGTATCAGTTTGTACATGTAATGTATGAACACAATTGATTATATCAAAATATATAATTATTGAGCAATGCAGAGCATAATACATATTACGTAGTATCAGGGGCGGATCCAAGGGGGGGGGGGGGGATGTTGGGGCTCACCCGACTTGCGCCCCCATAAAATTGGAGAATTTTGTTTAATAAAGATATGTTTGGGTTATTACACTTGATATTGACAAAGCTTTAGACATGTATGCTGAAAGGCATCCTAGAAGGATGTTAAGTTACAGTTCTATATCATAGAAATGAAATAAAAATAATCACTGAAATTATGAGCCCCCCTTAAAATACACATTGAGCTCCCCCTAAACTGAAAGTCTGGATCCGCCCCTGAGTATTGAGCAAAGCAGATATCAATACTAAAGTCTACGGTCAAGAGATGCTGAGAGTGGTATACCAACTAGAGTTGTCTCCCCGTACTCAGTTTAGATCACGTTGAAACTACCACTAAATGAACTATTACTATCTATATACATTTGAATAGATGTAATGATGAAAACAAAAGAGCATGAATTTGAACGTACTATGAAGTATAAATACATGTAGTTATTAGGTCCGTAAAAATGGCAGGACATTATGAATAACCAATCTAATTAAAATTAGATACGAAAGTATCGCTCCATGTATAACAACGTTGTTGAGCGTATGTCAGTAATATTTAGAGCGATATACTTTCGATGTAATCTTAATTAGATTGATGAATAACACAAGTATATTATACTCTATAGGCTACACATTCATTTATATCCCAAATCTAGTATAATGATTTTGGTCGCTGTAGCACATGCACATGAATACATGATTACAGTGAGTGGTATTATATACATTCTACAGAAATGTTACGCTAAACTTAAATTAACTGAAATATTCTAACCATTTATCCCGCTTTTTCAAATATATATATTATTTTAAAAACTTTTATAATAATGTTGTTAGTTTATAGTGACAATAAACAACTAAACTTACGTTTACGATAATACTATATCTACACACTTAACATTCATTGATTATAAGTAGATGTTGAAATAGTCAAAATACTTGTTTTGTATAACTTATCATTTTACTCTTGTACCACCATGTGTGGAGAAAGAGAAATAAACAAGTTTCAAGTTTCAAGTAGGCCTATCTTCACTGTCTTTTCCAGAAATAGGATTGTCTCAAGAATCACAGATAGATATTCCATCCCAGATTTCCTGTACTGATAGTCCACACATGTATTGGCTTGTCAGGTCTGGCGCAGTGCACGTGTAGTATACGATGACATATACGTGTACAAAATGTAACGAACAGAGGTAATTGTTCAGCTGGATATCTGGGATACATTGTATTACAAAGAAAGGTGGCTCGGGGTGAAGAAAGGTGGGTTCCTATTAAATAGTGTTATTGCTTCATTGGATGGAGGTGTGGGCGACCTAGAGTGCATGGTGGGGCGATGCCTACTACATGTGTATTGCCAGATCCGTGGGTACGTGTAGGAGGTTGGGGGTTAAGGGGTGTAGTTTATTGAGAGGTGCACAGCATGAGGTGTGTGGGCTGGGCGGAGGTGCGTGGGTGTGTGCATACATAGCGATGTTCAGGCCAGACCAGAGATTACGTAACACAATACGATTTCATACTCAAAGTGTTGTTCTCAAATCCTCAAGCATGAAATCGTACTCAAAAGGTTTCGTAATTTCGAGGCCTGTATATTGTCACATTTGATGGTAGGCGTGAGATGAGACGATCATTATCTAGGCTTGCATTGCTCGTGAATATGACGGTATCGTACACTTGATGGGACGAGTCCATTCTCTAGGCGTGTATTTTCACATTGGCAGGCGGGGGTGGTGCGTTGTACAGTTTCAGTCGGTGAAGGAGGTTGACGAAGTGACCGAGGTCGATGGTGTTGTCGTCAGTTCCTGTCGTCTGGATAAAAAACTCCACCTCTTTGTCCTCCAGCAAACGCCCGGTTGCCGTCTTCAGCGTCTTCAGCCCTTTCCTCGCCTCTTCCACGTCCAGCTTTCCGCTGCCGTCTGCGTCCAACTCTCGGAATTTCTCGACAATCTCTTGAGCACTGAAAAACAAAACTATTATGAAACCAACAGAACTTTACTAAACTAATTTGTAAATTATGCAGATATACTAGTATAGGTTAAATAATAATTGTATAAACTGTAATATGGTGGATTTTAAATAACCGGATATGACGTAAATCTCAATATATGCTCGGACTTCCGGCAGAACACCTTTGAAGATGGCCTCAGACCACAATTAATTTCCTTCTTTGTTTATCACTATCTATCACCAACTGCAACCTGCATAGTAAAAATACTGTTCTGACAATATTTTTTGTTCATTGCTTAATCCTTTCCTTACAGTTGGGTACACATTTGGTAAAAAATTGAATGGGTTATGTGAGACTGGCTAGCTGGCTATTGCTAAGGTAAACAAGGTCATGGTCGCTGTAGACCAATTTACTCCCGTCAGTCATGAATTTGACACACACGCGCATAGAGCCAGTGCACACTTTAATGCAAAATATAGTGAAATGAAGCCATGCTTGAGATACTATGAAGTCTCATCTGTCATTCTAGCTACAAAACTATGCAGAAAACAGTACCTGCAAGCAAGCCACAACCTATATAGAGAGCACTATGTTTTCTGACGTCACTTCCACAAGTTCAACGAGTAGGGGGGAGTTAATTGTGGTCTGAGGCCAACTGGGGCATATCCTGGAGCAAAGCGGAAGTAGCCAATGCCATGGTGGACCGATTGGACATACGGGTCCTTCAGACGGATTCTAGTCCTACGAAAACACATGAGCTATCAGTTGTATGTGTATGCAGATCTATTTACCCGGATATTGTATCGATATAGAATATTCAAAAGTATCGGCATTTCAAGTAAACTTTTCTGACCGGTATCCATGCAAAGCAAAACTTACCGGGGTATCAGTTTCCGGTCAAGTTTTCCTGCCAGGCTGCGCACGCAGACAACATTGCTGTACACATTGTCTTAATCTCCACATTGTTTAAACCTCTCGACCTTTTCCCGAAAAACAGACTGTTCATGTTGGGATTCATGCCTCGCCGCCCAAACAACAACGGCTGCTGTCCCACAAGACGGTTCAAGCTTCGTGGATTCGACTGCGCATGCGTACTGTGGAGCATACCCAGGAATATGACGAGGAATAGGCACGGGATTTTGCAGTTCATCTGAAACAGACACATTCTAATTAGCATCGTTGTTGTATTCGTAGTAATAATGGTGGTGCATAATAGTAGGCCAGTAGCCTATGCAGTTGCTTTATACGCACCAGTCTTGGTTCTTGTATCGTACCGTAACCGACACCATTCCGTCGTTGCTAGATCAAATGCAATATTGCTAATCAACTGATATTTTAGGTCCGCTTCAATAATTTAACTGCCAGAGGACTTGGGCATCGTTTCCAGAAACTCTCGGACCATATAATAAGTATAGGATACTAACCGAGCTTCCATTTCGTATCAGATGTATGCCCTCGTGACATCATTTTGGTTTTGAGCGAGCCTTGGCGATCTCAAAACCAA
>JAVCKZ010092470.1:0-11636 GCA_034780755.1 Lepetodrilus elevatus | reverse complement strand
GTAGCAGTCACCAAACACTCTAGATTGAGCTTCCTTTGGGAGTGTTTTTGGGATGCTACACCGGTAAGCGTGTGCTATATGTGGTTAGATAATCGGGATAAATCGTTAACGTAAGTTATTGGATTAGGAACAAAATGACGCCATCGATAACATTAATCTAGTATGGTAATCATCATTTCCAGAATAAATGAAACTAAACATGCATGGATGAGAAATCAATTTAAACGTGTGTATGATGACATAGGATCTTGGACGCACAAACCTTGGCATTTATGTACTAAATGGCGTAATTGTAAGGTAGACGTATCTCCAACGTTAGCCATATGCAATTGCTAAGGCTCCATTTAATGTTACCCCCACCCTCCGCACCTACCCTGAAATGTTCAAACTATTCTCCACTACATAAGCGTTAGTGCTTACTCTCGTACGATATTAGATAGCCTTAATTGTTACGTATACAGTTCTCAAAATATAAGAACAGTAAACTTTCAACAATGTCCTTGTTGCGGGTACAATTATTGGTTTTGGTGGATTGTTGTTATTTGCCATATTCATGTAGAACACGGGGCCTATTCTTGAAACGTTCTTACGATCGTACGACTATCTTACCGATTCTTATAGTATTGGTTGGTACGAACTGTTCTTAGACTATGAAGTTCGTAAGAACTGTTCTTAGGCGATGAAGTTTGTAAGAACGTTTCCAGAATAGGGCCTACTAGGTTACTGGGGAGAATCACCACTATCAGGTTTCTTGTCTCAATTCAAGACGGATGTTTTAAGCAACACGTAATTGTCTTTCCTTTTCCATACAGTTATGTCTTCTGTTATGTGATCATTATGTCTTGTAACTAGATACTGGTGGATTACAAGTAATGTTTTTCTTTTTCGATATGCGTAAAAAAAGTGATGATATCACTTTTATAACATTTCAAATGCTGTTATCTTGTGATCTATAATCTTGAAATCAGATTCCGAGGTTACTACACTTTTTGAGTACGATGTCATGCACTCAATGAGGACGAAATCACATTCAAAACATTTCCTAACCTTGTGGTCATATCACATATAGTTTGACATTTCCTTACAACATTGTGAAATACCTTTCGTAAATCCTTAGGCAAATTAATGTAAGCATGATAATGAGGCTAAAATGTGACAAACACAATTATATGTGAATTCAATTAATGTGGAGACACCATTAATAACTTATTAATAAATGTAACATTTCTGAAAATACTCGGCTAGTGTTAGAAGAATTAACTATACGTGCTCAGAACATGCAACCAATCAACGCAAACTGTAATATACAGACAATACCCGACATGTTCTAATGGTAATGATGATTGCATATTATATCGATGCTACTTTGTGGCATCCGACCGTATTTCAATGAGATTCTTCCCTGTGCATTGGCAGATATAATGATATATGTTTGCCAACTAATTGATGCCATGGAAACACCTATTGAGCTGTATGCTCACGTCTTAAAGTTAATACGGATCACCTTTCACATTTACTGCACGCAGGGCGTCCCTGACACGTCGACTACTAATGGTACACCGTAAAGTACGTAGACAACGCCCAATTTGATATACATTATGCAAGAGTGGCATTATCCATTACGAGAAAACCACGTGTCTTTTCCCCATGTCCTAGATGTGCTTCCTTTATCAGCTGTTTATATAAAATGAAGACGACATATTCATCACGATTAATTTGAGAGATTACATTTGTTTACAAACCAAATCCTGAAACTTCTAATCTGTTTTGGCTGCGGTTTGTTTCTTCTGTGCATACTTATTCTACAAACACTATATACCGACCTCCTAACGTGGCGCGACGTCTGAACACGCTACTTTACGTCAATTCATTAATCACCGTCCGTATCTCGTTGACGTCTTTCTATTAACGACAGTGGTCTTAAAACGGTTATTCAGACATGCTGACAGGTAGGTGATCTACTATATATTGATGCGAACAGTAAGGTTTTTACTAGCTGCTAGAGATCAGTTGGCCGATACATTGGGGTTTTGTTGGCTATGGACACTGATTGATGAACACCAGTATTGATCACTGTGGACTAGGACCGTTCTTCCATTAACAGGATTTCCTTTGGCTCACTTTTAAAATCATAGTGTAACCCAAGAACACATTGACGGTAGACTCGCCAGGTAAAAGTCAGTTATGGATGTATCGATATCGATGCTATTGGTGTCTTGGCGGCGATGTCTATATAAATAATGGTATTACTCCTTGTGTTTGCAGTTAACATCAGCATCTCTCTCTCTCTTTCTCGCTCTCTCTCTTTCTCTGTCTATCCCTGTTTTGAGACAGTCAGACCATTATACATGTTATGACCATCAACTATACACACACCCACACTCATTAACCATCCGTGCACAATACCAATCATAAACCCTAACGTTCTATCCTGACGCTATCTATCATCCATCCTATCGTAACAGCCTGTCAAAAACTCAGCCACGCTAGCTAGCATTACCTCTAAAAGGCCCTAAGCTTTACGAACGTTCAAAGAACATAGATATATTCTGTTGACGTCAACGTGAGCAAGAGGACTGTCATCAGCACGGCATACGCTGCCGCTCCATCACTACAGTTGGTGAAGGCGGGGAAATGAGGGAGATACAGTAGTAATAAAAGCCTGATACTTACTGACACTCTTCCAGGCCATGCATTATGGACAGGATGTTCGGGTGTTTTATACGCTCCAAATGATAGACCTCTTTCCTGAGGATTTCTGACACCGTCTCTCGCCGTCGGGGCTTGTGCAGTTTGTCAGCAGTCTTCTTCTCAAACACAAAGACCGAGGCTTCCTATGGAAAGAACAGTACATATAAGACTTATGCTTTATTTAAAGTTTTATGTCCGCGTGCAGCAGTGCTGTACTAGCAGACGGGGTACATACTTGGAAGGGTGCAGGAGAAATCCGTTTAAGAAGTATCTAGAAGTGAAGGGTATCCTTTGACAATGCTCTTAGCCACTAAGAAACCATAAGCACTCTCGTAGCCATCTCTAATACATGGGGATCGTGCACCTACGAGAGCACTATGGTCGCATGGTGGATATGAGAACTTCTGGAAACGATACCTAGGATATCCTTTCACAAAGCTCTCTTATCCGCTATGATTCCGTATCGCTCTCTTTGCAGTGTATTAGCTATTATATCGGCAACGTCCCAAAGAGAGCGTTATGGTTTCTTAGTGGATAAGAGAGAATCGTGAAAGGATACTACATGTATAGGTATCGTAAGTGCACGATCCCCATGTGTTAGAGGTGACTACGAGAGCGTAATGGTTACTTAGTGGATAAGAGAGTTTCGTGAAATGATTCCTTGGTGATTAAATGTTGTGATATCTACCATGGTGTGACAAACAATTCGGAGATAAGTAAAATTATCATCTGCAGTTTGTCAGAGGAAGCTAATGGTTAGTTTAATACAGTTTGATGATTGTCCTTGTATCTATATACATACTTCTGATCAACAATATCACTTATTTGCTACATGACAACCATCAACACATATTGTTAGTATACCATATGCAGATTAAGTGTTATTCTCGCAAACCCACCAAATGGTGGTATAACTATTATGAGAAAAACAGGGATATATACACAACAATTTAGTGCGATCAGCATAAGGGATGTGATTTATACTATATGTCTGTGCATGAATGCAAACATGCATGGGCAACACTACTAATTATTATATTTAAAATTCCTCAGAATTTCTGACATTAATTGAACATGTTTTAAACGTAATTGATGCTTTACATAATATTATTATGTTTATTTCAAGAAAAAATAAACACATATTATGTCAAAAACATCGTTTCATTTGCAAAGAAATAATTTGATTATGGTCACATGACCCCTATAACAATTGCATTGGGAGATGCTTGACTGGATATACATAATTAGCCTAAGTTGAACTTAATTTGCCATTATAATACGGACACGCAGGTTGGAATGTCCTTTCATTTAAATGTACAAAGCAAGACATCTCTCAGGAATTCATACACTGAATTGCTTGCTGAAAGGACATGGAACTTTTCTATAAAGTTAATCTTGTGATTCATTAGCTAGATTTGGAACGAATTCGCTCATTCTCATTAGTACGTATAAAACCGATATTAATGTTTCCCGATAGGATTTCACGGCTGGTCAAATATATTGGCGCGATAGTAATTACTACGTTGGCAGGTACATCGATAGGAATCTGGTTTCTCCATTCTACAGCTGATCACATTCAAGAAACAAGATAACGCCCCAACAACCTATTCAGATTGTCCATCGAGTCGATATACTATATATATTGGAGACAAAAAGAAACCACGACGGACAAAAGTTAAATGTATTTGTTTCTCTATCAAAATAATGATTGTCGTGGAATTTGTGTGATCTTTGAAATAGGAAAGAACAAAAAAGAAAGGTCGGTAAAGGACATGACTGTTACAGAAAACGATTCAATTAATTATTTAAAGCCGTTCTAGAATAATGACTGGAGTAACGCCACGACTGAGACACTGATTTACTACACTCAAGGGCAGCTACGTAAGTTTCCATTAAAACAAAGGACAGCTACGTAAGTCTCCATTAAAACAACGTTTGGTTGAACCACGACTATTATCACACGATTTAAAGTAGCTTTACAAATATCACACTGGACATTAGCCGCTGTCTAGAACATAAATATAAGATAGCTCTACATTGCCTCACAGTATCTTCTCACCGCCACCCCCACAGAGAAGGTCACCGTCGATAAAGAAAGTCACCGCCTCTGTGCGTCATCGACGTTAACGCCATTAATAACGTTTATATTGGATCATGAAGACTAAGCACTACAGGTGCTAAAGCCTGCAGACATTACCCAGAAGAGAAACGTAATTCACAGAGGCCGTGATTTCTAACATTACAGAAAGGTAAATGGCCAGTAACATTGTTTAAGTTGCCTGTGCATTGCTATCGGTTATTCAGTTACGTCCACGGGCCCAGATCCACACGATCCGCTTTGCCATTGATAACATGATGATAACACGTCAAGACTATTAAACGTTACACATGTCGGAATACTAGGGTGGTGTTCCATTGACAGTGTTGGACGCACATTCCGGACAGGGGGATGCTCCTTTCTAGCTGTTCTGTCTTTACTTTCTGTCCGACGCATGCGCAGTTACCAATGATTAATACCGCCCAGTGTAACTGCACATGCGTCGGACAGAACGTACAGACAGAACAGCTAGAAGGAGCAGCCCCCTGTCCAGAATGTGCGTCCAAGACTGTCAATGGAACACCACCTAGCTCTACAGTACATAGCTAACGTTCATTGTTAAGCATATACATATATCCGACGATAAATAAAGCCTATTTTTATTATTATTATTCTTCTTATATACATAATTTAAATCTGATAAAATGCTAAACAATGAAACAACTGATGAAACATGTCGCCATTATAGTCATGCTCATTCTTCATAAGGATGAATACCTATCTCTCACCTTTAACCTACTCGCATCCCAAACTAGCCCTAGGGAAACAAAAACAAAATCCACAAAATGATGACAATTATTCCAGCATTCTCCACGCTTGCTGTCGCAACGTTGTCATGGAGACCGGCGGCTTGTTTTAATGCCACCTATACGTCTTTGATTCACCTTCAACCTGATTCATGCACGCGCTTGAACAACAAACGACTAATGGACAAGAACTATACATAGACCATCATAAAACTCCATTCTCCAGACTTGCTTGGTAGCAGCAACATAGACAGTTACAGTTGCCATGGTTTTATGACATTACGAGCGACACTCTTTGATTACACCTATCTATTTGAAGGTCAGTTAAAACATCAGTATACACCATAACCAATACAATGAAATTGGCCCATGCTAAAACAGGCTTTGTTATTTTACGTGGATACGTGAACCAAAGCCCTCTAAGGAATAGCTACTTTGCAAGTGTTATTTTTTTCAATTACAGAAAAGACAAACTCTATCCCCGGTGTATTGATATCGTGGTATAGTGTTCTTCATCTGAGCCAGTTCTTTAAGACTAACTGGCTATGGTTGATGTACTTTGAAAAATGCAACCAACAAAATGTAACGATATCAAATTGAGTCTCGTAATTATCCAAGAAAACTCGGAATAGAAAGCATGCTGTGGTTCACATTATATGCCGTTTGAAGTTAAGCAATTCTTAGAATTCAATTAGATTTGATTTAAATAAACTGCCCAGAGAAATGCGGTAGCGTTCTGGTTATAGACAATTTGTTTTGGTGAAAAACATAATGTAAGGATTCAGTAAATTGTTGCTCTATGAAGTACCCTTGATGTAACACTTGATTCTGATAGGATCCTCTGAAGGCTCTGGTCGTGGAGTGCTGTTATTAAAATAATGTGATACATAGAACACGAACACTGCACTATAATTTGTTCTCCACGACCCGGCCTAAACGTTACAAATATCTCAAGTGCAAGGTAATGTCCTGAGACCTCCCGGTATTGCTTAAACAGATTGTGACTCTAGCTTTAGGGACCCAATATAAATGTAAGTTCATTGCATTCGTGACGCACTTTTATGACCAGGCTTAAACGTTACACATATCTCAAGTGCAAGGAAATGTCCTGGTAGGACCTACCGGTATTGCTTAAAACAGTTTTAGCTACATGTGATTGTGACTCAAGCTTTAGGGACCCAATGTAAATCTAAGTCCATTGCATTCCTGACGCATGTTTATGGCTACAACCCCTGCACGTAAGGTTTAGCTAAAACTAGTGTAGTAATAACAATCGGTTCGTACAACCAGACTTCCATTTGTAGCTGGTACGTACAATGTTCCTTAAGGGTAGATTGTAGCTGTAGCGTTCCTGACTATAGTATAGCCAATCAGGTAGGTCGCTGTGACCCACACCTTGGTAAACATATGAGCTAGACACATATTCGTTGCAATTCTAGTACCATGGTTCAACACACAATGGTTTATCCAAACAGAAGACAGGGGGCACTGCCCCTGTTGAAACTGCCATGATGGCTTCTGATGTAAATACAGCTCAACGTCGGAGCGGAATTACTACGCTACACGTGTACGTAGTCGTATTGTCTGTGAATATAACACTGGTATTTAACAAGTACCTTTATATCATGGAATGCTTAGTTCTTGTCAAAGAAATTGTCTGTGATTTCCCTTTTAAATAGAGGGTAATAAATCATAAAATAAAATCTAAATACATGCCCCGCAATACATCTTTGATAGGTAAGTGAATCCGTATAAGTACTATTGTTATACATGTATATGACAAATGCTACGTATTAGTGGTGAAGGGTTTGTTTTCAATGCTTAGAGTGTAACTCTTAAAACTATTTAAAGATACCATTATATATTTCTTATGTAAGTGTATACTAAACATGTTTAATGCACGTTCGATGTAATGTATCTGTGGGAAGCCATGGAAAGCCGTACTATAACAAATGGAACAATGAAATATTGAATAACGTGTCTACAGATTTTCCTGATTTGTTATCTTCTTCATGCAAGTAACAGGGTATTGTTTATCTAAGCTCTCATATCTACTACGAGACCATAAGCACTATCGTAGTGATCTGTAAAACACGGGGATCGAGGCACTTACGAGTGCGTAATGGTCTCATAAAGGAGAGCTTCGAGAAACGATATCCAGACCTGCAAATTCTCACATAAATCACGCCAGATTTGGCAGAGTCGATACTGTATGAATTAATAATTAATAATTAATACCACAATGACGATGAGCTGAAATATGCTTACTTTACGTTATCAGCACACTGTACATAGCTTTCCTTTTATTATTGAATTGGGGTTTATATCTGCTTTCAAGAATCGTTCACATATATCATAGTTTATGAGAAAACCTGTAACATCCGTAGCGCGTAATGTTGCAGTCAACCTGCTCTTTCCCAAAACGGACCACACGTCTCATCCAACAATATATTAACGTCATACTATTTGCATTAGTTCCAAAAACAATCAATGTAGTTCATCATTTGGTGAAATCAATATGGCATACTACAACAATTCAAATTTACCAAACCAACTCAAAATGTATGTATCCAGCATACTAGAACATAGATTATCTAGTCATTTTGAAAAAGGAAAATAACAATACTAATAAATGACAAAATAAATAGGTATTTTAGGGTTCGGAGTTCAATGACAATCTTCCGGGGTTTTTGTTTGGTATTTACTGTAATGATCCAATGCCTTCGAGCAACGTAAAGAAATACTAACACTATACTTGAAACGTTCACGGCACTATGGCACCAGATGTGCAGTACAGGTGCCCGTTGCACGACGCTCTTGTAGTGCTACAATAGTTGTAACTGGGCTCCCGCCACAATAGAAAACGTTGATGTTACAATAGTTGTAGCCGACGAGAGCGTCGCGCAACGGGCACCAGGAATCTCGACTGAAGGTCCGCTCGACGTGCATTGACGTACGCGTCACAATAGATTAAGCATTCTATACGAAGGACTTCAGACGACATTAAACCACAATACTAGAACTAATTGATTCCAGACCCCGGTGCTCGCTGGCCGTAGAAAAGCTGTTGTTCACGATTTGTATACCATTTTCTAAAAATAAGGAATAAGGTGCCGTAAGGAAATACAGTTATTCTGAACGTCATCAATCACCATTGTTTCTTCCTACTGAGAATACTAACTAGTACGCCTACGTAACTTTGAGCAGTGCTTCGACATAGTACGAACATACGAACATATCGCAAACTAATACTCTTTAATGGGAAAACAAATTAATAATTAATGTTAGGAAAATGGCTCTAGGCGGGATGTGGCACACATGTATGAAATGGTATAATATAATATCATATAATATAATATAATACTAATAATCCAATCCGAAAATGACAATAGTGTTTAGCCGTATGAATAAAATAGTATGACTCGACTGATCATGACGCACTTCAAATGTATTTTTACAAAAAGTCCAACACGGCGTGTACATAGGCTACCTTTGTTCCACGTTATTAATGGAAATAATATACATAATAAATGCGTATTAATGTGCTATGACGTTTGGATCTGTTGTAATACTAAAGATAGGATGTCTACATTTTACGTCAATGTACAGGTCTTCCCACGTTTGTGGACAGAGATAAAAGTTCTCCCACAGAAGAAAGCATTATGTGATTTACTTGATCTTTCATGGCGCAAAAAAATATTGACATTCATGGTAGTCATACAAAATGTATATGTTTAGTGTGGTTTCATAGATATTCCCCCTCGTTGATGGATAATAATAATCAACTGTCTATCTAGACTGTCAAAACAAAATAACTTGGCGTGTTTCCGTTAGTGTGGACTGGTTCCATTTCCCATGCACGCTTCTGTTATACACGAGACACGTGACCAGTTTAGTCTTTAGGTGGGATCTCACAGCGAGGCTCTATGCTCTATCTGATATAGTGCGATGCCAATCAAGTACACCACGAATAATTAACCAATCCGATGTATATATTTTACCTCCAGCAAGAGGTAGACCGTATGTACTCATTAAAGTATGATACGAGTCTATAAATGTAAGTGTGTGTATGTAGACAGTACCTTTTGAAGTGAAGCCATACTGTATGCCTTGGTGTGATATGTCAGAGGTCAATGTTATAGGTCATATGTCATAGGTTAAAATGCCATCAGTCTCGGGTGCGTTCAAGATAGAATACATGAAATATTTCCCCCTACATGTATTGCTCGTTGAACGGCTTCGTGTGTATCGCTTTTCCTACTCAGCGTACGGCCTCCAGACCCGTAGTGAAACGTATTAATACGTATTGCTACGCGTGCTGGCTGAACGGCTTCTACATAGCAATACATATCGATATGTATTCTAGCTTGAACGAATCTCTGGTGTCAGAAGTCAATATGGCACAACAGACGGGTGGTGTGTTATCTAAACATACTATGACTTTTAGTTTTGCAATATCCCAATTAAATATTGAAGTATTGAGTAAACATCTGGGTCATGAACTGTAATAAGTCATATAGTAGATATGATCAAAATACCTATGGTAAAGGGCCGCAGACATTTCATGCGGAAGATTTCTGCCAAACATTTAAACTGTGATTGATGAATCTGGAGCCATTCTCCATCTAATATGTCTGAAAGTCCTTGAATAGATCCAGGATCATGTAGACCTATTCGTTCTTAAAATACCATTAAGGTAAATATGAGTGTCTATAGATGAGACCGACCCTTAATTAAACGTGTTGGCTACAGTTAAGACTGGCGTTCAGTTTCATATCAGACACGGAACATCCTTTGAACTTTCATCTCAATACAAATCTAACGACGACAGTTGTTTGAAGTCAACTACCCAAAGGCAATTGTACTTACTCTGCACAACCTTTTATTCACTATCATGTTGGACATTCCTATCACTACTGGATCACTGCTGTGTCTTGACTTTAAAGTAAAGCATGCGACCATATCCTGGTAAAGTCAGAAAAATGTAGGTCGCCATCAGGATGCAATATAGAGCATCTATAGAAGCAGCCGAAAGCATAGAACTCTTGTTCCATTGATACACGCGAAGCATTACAACATGAAGCAGGCATTGTGACAGTAACTAGCAGTAACTAGCAGTATTATTCCACCCTGTCAATATGTATCGTGTGCATTATTCCTCTGACAGTCATGATGTTTTCTAGCATAACAACAATTTACAATGTTAATTCCGAACCACCGCTGCTACCAGTGCTTACCAAGTACACCTGGAATCCCATCATCGGATGAAGAAGGTGTAAGCTCCTGGTAGGCTGTCACTCAGCATACAATAAGTCCATAGACTTTCCAGACAACTCCTATATGGCAACAGTGACAACACCAACACGGCTTAATTGCCTCTTATAGCGTCACCTCGCCGCCACCCTCCCAATGCGCGCGCACGGACGACGCCGCTTTGACTTTAATTACCTACTACCATCTAAACTTACAGCTGAAAGTTTCGGAATAATTTGCTTCCAGAAGGGTCATACGTACGTAGGTTTTGTCAGGTGAGGACCTATAGAATTGCATTAGTTTTCGTGTATCGAGCAAGTATCGATTAGAAGGTTAGACTCCTAGCGATTCCGGTAGCCTGCCATCGATTTGGATTAATTGGTCTGTAGGGTGAACGCGCGTAATATGGGATTGAACCCGTTAGTTATGGTTGGATCCAGGCAATGCCCCTCGGATAGATGATATTTGCGAAAGGGAAGGGACTGAAAAGAAAGAAATACTAATAATACACGATTTTTGCTGATATTATCATTCAGCTACATCTTTTGTATATTGGTACACCTTTCATCTACCTGTCGTAGCTTAGAAGTCTTGGAATTAAATGTCATCTTGGTGTCACAGACGAAGTTCAGCCGCATATGTTTGAGATAAACTCTCTCAATGGGAATATCATTCAACGGTAGGTTTGGGTAACGAAATATTTTTATTTGGCTACAGTAGGCATGCAGCTTTCGAAGAAAGTACTTTCTCGTGGATAGGTCAGAAGTACTTAACCTACACACACACACACACATACACACACACACACACACACACACACACACACACACACACACACACACACACAC
>JAVCKZ010092459.1:0-11636 GCA_034780755.1 Lepetodrilus elevatus | reverse complement strand
TGTGTGTGTGTGTGTGTGTGTGTGTGTGTGTGTGTGTGTGTGTGTGTGTGTGTGTGTGTGTGTGTGTGTATTTACATGCTTTTACAGTCGCCTTCAAGCTTGGCTTATTTCGGCAGACTGGTCCCTCATTGGGACGCATTTGTCTCACAACATGAAGCTGGAGAGCGGTGTATGTTATATTATTGTCTGCTTATGCTAGGATGGATTTTCACCAGTCGTTTTTAGAGTGCTAGCTCACTCTGGAATATTACTGTCGCAGTTAACAAGAATATCCAACTCAGACACAGTATATGTGATTCTGAGGGACCATCCATTGATGTAAACTTCCCTTTATGCTGAGCGCCAAGCAGGGTGATATCAACTACCATGTTTTGTCAACGTATTTACGTATGACGCGGCCGTTAAACAGGGTTTGACCTACAGACCTTCCGCACTCCGTGGCAGACGCTCTAAGGTTTGCATCACGGAGTCGGTGTGTTCACCACAGCGCCTTATAACAGAAATATAGTACAGCGCTGGTGTAGGAGGCTCAAATGTTCGAAATTACTCTAGAGTGGCCGGGTCTTCGTAATGGTGTGTGCTCTTGTACAATGCAACGCAGAACAGTGCCCGAGTTCTCGAAACAAACTTAATAAGTCACAAAACTGACTTAAATCTCATTTTCAGCGATTTGCATTTATCGAAAAAATATAACAACGCAGTTGAAATTCCATCTCAGAAAAGAAAATCAGTTTTAAACTCAGCTGAGCTCTGGTCCCGAGATTTCAAAACTTTGTGAATACAATTTCATGCTCAAGCTCAGATTTTGTATGAGGATTTGTTAACAAACCTTTGAGTTGAGCATGAAAAAATCGTACCCAGAAAGTTTCGTAATCTCGGGGCCTGGGTCCATATTCTCGAAACTTCGTAAGTCCTAAGAAGTTCGTAAGTACTAGAAATTTGCCGAAATGGTAATCTGCTTAAGTTAATTTTATAAGAGAGCTTTTCTCACTAAGAAGTTCTTAACTAAGAAGTTCCGAGAGTATGGGCGATGGTGTTTTTTAGACGTAGAATCTAAATTATTTAGTATTGACACATCTTTCAAACCGGAGTCGCATTTATTTAGTATTGACACATCTTTCAAACCGGAGTCGCATTTATTCATGGCCAGTCCTGGAACAACATAGTTATTCTTTATCTGCTGCCGTTTCTTTGCAGCTACGATTCAAGTATAGCTGCTCCAGTATGATCAAGTTGAAGGCGATCAGGATCCTACAGGTATGATGCCCATGACACGCTTCACGACAGATCTCGTAAGGCTGTGTTTGTATGGGGTGAGCTAAAGTACCACTGTGGGCAGAACAGGCCCTCAATTCTTGAAACAAACTTAAGTTTGAGATTTTGCTCAGCTGAGATTTCTCCCATTGCCTTGTGTTGTAACATTACAAGCTCAAGCTAATGCTCAAGTGATCCTTTAAGATGACCCTTTAAGATGTCCATGGTACACCTCTCTGTATTCGCATGAGATTGCATCCTGCGGCGTTCTCTGTTGACTAAAAGCTACTGTTGTTAATGGGTAATGGTCAGAGTAAAGTAAGTCAGTAAGCCTATTTAGAAGTTTAGAAAATGCGAGTTTAAATGAATGTGACAGTTCACTATGTCGCAATTTTTCGAATTCATTGAACCTCATATTATTTTCTGGATCTACAGTATATCGGTCATGACACCAGTTGGTGTGTGGCGATGTACACTAATGGTAGACACGGAAAACGACTCCTGTGGGACGTACGTGGGAGGTCTGTAATGTTCTCTGGCTGATATAGAGGTCAATGCAATGAAGCTGGACAGTATTGTGGTTGAGGTTGAGGTTGTGGTGGGTGGTGGGTGGTGGGTGGTGCTGGGTGGTGTGGGGTTTGAGGATTGATTGTGGTGTTGGCGGTTTTGTATTTGTATACTACTTTGTTTTTCATGTAAATTGTATCTCGTGTACCACCATGGGTGGTTTTGGAAGAAATAACATGAATGAATGGTTGCGTCACAAGCAGTAGGGGCTCTATCTGAAACTTGTAATTTCTTTAACCCACCTCCATTGATTAGTGTTGATTTGTGTGCTTAGATTGAACGAATATTCACTGATGATAGATAATGTGCAGTACATCGTAATTTAATGCGTACTAGGAACATTGTCCATGTTTCCATGTCCATGCCAAATATATAACTTCTATAGCTATACCTATCCCTAATCTTTTGTGAACTGTATTAATGCTTTTGTTTCGCTCAACTAGTATCTTATTAAAACATAATAGCTATTACTAAAACGATTATATTAATTAATTAATAACTTTTATGAAAGATTCTATTTAAATGACATCGAAACGGAATTGGCTTATACTAATCCTGTATCTTCCTTCCTGCATTACAGCTAATATATTGACACATTGCGTGATACATTTCCCGGATAGGCTTGACGTATTGTTTTCATATTTGCAATTTAGTAAATTAATGGTAAAACTGATAAATATCCGGTTAAAACTAATAAATATCCGGCAAAGACAATTCCGGAAACGGATCTGACTTCCGAATATTGGTAACATTCCGGTGAAATCAAAATCTGGCCTATTGGCATTTTATTCTGAGCTAATTGATTGTTCTTTGTTTATTATCATTGGATGTATTGTTATATTTGTCACGGGTGGTATGCAAGTGGTACTGTTAGTTTGGTTTATGAGCGTGTCTGTATGATGATACTGTATTATGTTTGTGGTGTGATATTCCCTACGGATCAAGAACTAACAATAGGTTGCTAGTAGATCTAAATAGGTATGCGAAGTCCTGTTATTTATGTCCCCTTGCTAAGTAATTGCAGACCATTACAATCGTTGGCCTATATATTTGGATGCCGCACATAGGTCTATTAGATCTAATGTAGTTCTTGGCCAGAATCTATCCTGGGCCATGATACGATGGATTATAGTAAGATCTGAGCTCTGTTTGGAATACTAGCTGCCAACGTTTACAAGTGAGTGGTAAATTGATGGTAACATTATGCTAACAAGTGTGTGTGTTTTGGTTTCCAGGTAGAAACAACATTAAATCCTGAGCAATGGTTTTCTCAAGAAAGTCAGAACCCGCTCTAATACATGTAGCTAACGTAACTGAACAGAAGTTTTGAGATTCACACAACCATCGAAATGTCCACCACAACCACCACAGTGCCAACTACCCAAAGTGATTTCCCAGAATACCATGCGGCTGTCTGGGTGTGGAAGTTCTGCTCCCCCGTCCTCATCATTCTGGGCACCATCGGCAACACTCTGTCTGTTATTGTCCTCGCTCAGAAGCGCATGCGCGACTCCACCGTGTCTCTATACCTCAGTGCTCTAGCGGTGGTGGACACGTCGGTTCTGTACACAGGGCTGCTCAGACAATGGCTTCGCGAGATCATAGACATAGACATCCGGACGTTGAGTGAACTGTCCTGTAAGATCCACACCTGGTTGGTGTACTTCACCCTGGACTTCTCCGTGTGGATCCTGGTCGCCGTGACCATGGAGAGGATCGTGTCCGTCTGGCTTCCTCACAAGGTGAAGAACTACTGCACAAGAATGACAGCACTGGCAGCCATCTTGGTCATTGCTGCGGTACTACTGGCTCTCAACTCGCACTTCCTGTACGGGCTGGGTAATGTCGTGGAGACTGTAAATGGAGTGGAATCCACCCAACTCTGCATAGAACTGTGGAGCGAGTACGGACACTTCACGTCGCGGATTTGGCCCTGGATAGATCTGTGCATATTCTCGATAGTACCTCTTGCTATCCTCATCTTCGGCAACATCTCCATCATCTATAAAGTCATCACCAGTAGGAAGAACGCGCGGCGGGTGGAAACAATCACGGACGGCGGCGCGTCGCAACGAATTCAGGTCCGCTCCAGGAAGACTTCATCAATGACAGTGATGCTTCTGGTGTTGAACGTCGTCTTCTGCGTGTGTACTATGCCCGTCAGCGTGTTTCTCATCGGTGAGCACAACTGGTATGCCAGTGCTACGCCGCATCAGGAAGCACGTCTGAGTCTATGGTGGGCCATCGTTAATATCTTAATGTACACGAACAACTCGCTCAACTTTCTCATGTATAGTATCAGTGGATCGCGCTTCAGAGAAACATTCAAAGCCCTCTTCACTCGGAACAATCGTATACGGCCGACCAATTCAATGACGATGATACGCACGCAGATTATGGAGCCGAGCGGAAGTGTCGCTCCGCCTTTCACTATATCGAATGGAGCCGGAGGAAAGCTAAAACCTCCTTAGCTAGAGAGTTGATGCAATGCTCCAACAATACATTTCCAACTACATCTATATTTGGAAGTGGTACAACAGGCAGAATACAACTACGGTTTATTCAGGCATAGATGAATATATTCAAAGATGCACTTCGAGATTTAATATCTTCGGCATAAATAGTTGTCTATATACTAGTATTCAAATTGTATACATTGCTAATTTGATATACAGCAATAGGTTTGCACATATCAACAATGTTAGTATTAAGCTTGGCAACTTGAACGTACAGTAGAGATCCATGAAGAAATATATGCCCTCAATTTCGACAATTATGTGGGTTGTTTGTCCATAGAAAGATGACTATTTCAGGACATATTATACATACCGCTTATAGCGGCCGAACACTAACGATTTTCGTCGCCGATTTCCGTCGGGTTTCAGTCGTCTAGTGTGCGGTGCTCCAAATATCAGAACATGTGCGGTGTGCGGCCAGCATTACATTCTGTATTGATTAGGCGAATGTTAATGTTAATGCTTCATTATTATGATAATCATGTTCAAATGTTGACGCGATTAGTATGTATTGTCTTTCAACGAATGCCATGCTATGCTATGCCATGAATCTGAAGTAACGTGATGTCGTGTACTCTGACGCTGGCGGTACTATTGAACTTCACCATACCATTACCATGTCGCAAAGAACTCCTTCATATTGCCAATCATTCTTCATGTTGGAGTGTTGTAATTTTCACAAACAGGAGAACATGTAATACTATAGTGATAAATAATAAATAAATAATCCATTTATAAAGATCATGACTCGATGCTAATTATACTGCAAGCTCGAAGAGCAAAGAGCTGTATACATAGTTTAGTTACAGTCCAGTCAATCTAGCTAAAAAGAAGGGGTAACCTACCACACATTGCAACAGCAATGTTTTCTATGGTTTTATGATCGGAATCCAGTCCTTTTTATTTTAAACAATATTTATTTCAGAAAGACTTCCGGGATACTGTCCTTCATAACATATGGAAAGTCTAGAAATATCTAAGTGTTGGCAGCCGGTCAAAAATACCTTTGATTCTGTTCACAAACCAATAGAAAACATTTCTGTTGCTTTTTGTGGTGGGTGTTTCGCTACTTTGAGATATCATGATAAGATGTTGTGAATGGCTATGTCTTGCGATTGGTCTTGAAAGTATTCGGTATAGGGCTGGTTCTGACGGAGAGAGGAAGAGTTCCACTGGTAGGAATAGGAACGATCTTTGTGTTTGACGTTTATTGTGCTGTTATGTACGTTCTTTGTCTTGCATCATTTACATTACCGGTATACGAACGTCCAACGCATTTCCGTCCATATTTAGCTACCAGCTATGTTCGTTTACACTCGCACAGTATTTGTGATAACAACTACACGGGTACGTGAGTACCCACGAAGCAATAAATATTTAGAATGAGTCCAGTGATTTTGTGAACTACCTGTATTTACAACACCTCACAATCTAACCGATGCTCTTCAACTTATAACTCTTGTGCAATTGCTATCAGCAGAAAACCTGTCTAAATACCACACCATGGTCTTACTGCTGTTGAATATGTAATGCCATTTGCATATGAGCCCGCAAGAATCTGGAACAGCCGAATATAGGAAAACTGAAAACTATTGCGACTTCTGCAGGCTGATCAGGAACTGGTCTGGCAACATATGTAAATGCAATTTGTGCTCCACGGGTAGCTCTTCTGTGAACTAAAAGTACCCTATTGTTATAGACATGTATTGTTACCCATTTCCATTGTTTTTATTTGTCGGAATAATAGCTCTACAGAGCTAACGGTTTGTGTTTGTTATATGCATATCAGACGTTAAATATAGAGCGTGTTCTTGTTCTTGTTCTTGTTGTTCTTAACTACACACACTCCAGTTACATTGTATACACGGATATCTGTTGAAGATCAAATGTTGACGCTGTTGGTAGGGCATGAACTACGTCTAGCAATGTCGACACACTTCATCTGGCAACAACGGCGTTGTGTTGAGGTATCTGTCGAGATATTGCATCACGACGAATTCATGGATGCTGTATTGTCTCGTCATTGCAAATGTCAATACTAGTGTTATCATGTTTGACGAGTATGGCCCAGTCTTAAGACCCAGTCATAGTGTCACGTTTTGGTCGCCACGTTTAGCCACGTTTCGAAATGTGTCAGAACATGGCTACAACGTGGCACAGTGTGAGCAAACGTGACAAAACGTCAACTGGAAATATAACTTAGGATATTTTCAAAAGTATCGGGCTATTCCCCACAACGTACTACAACGTGGCAGCAACGTGACACAACTTAGTATTACGTGGCGACAACGTGGTACAACGTAGCAAAAACGTGACAGACTGTGAACATTATGCGACCCAACGGTTGCTACGTCTTCTTGGGTTTTTCAAAACGTTGCGACAGACTGCGCTGTGCTTCACTACCGTAGTATGTCATTGTTTAATTACGATATTGACCTCCGGGTGACATTTGATGAATCCGATGTCTCGTAACCAAACCGATGATATAACAACAGTCTTAATAGTTGTGATTGCTTTGCCATAGCAACAATCGACTGTATAATTGATGTCTGGAAGTCGCGAAGACAACAGAAACACTCGCAAGATTCAATTACATGTACAGTGATCTACATTAATGCCTGAAGAATAAGCTTGACGTAATTCAAAACAATTTCAAGATGATTAAAACATTTTCCCGATCAAAGCACACCTTTTTTTAAGTGAGAAAGACGCGCACATGCCTGCAGACGCTTTTCATCAAGATTCATTGTGCTACTACAGTGAGGAATGTATGAAAATACCGCATAAATTCAATTAAATAAATAAAAATGTAAGTGCATTGATAACAGCCTGCGAGATACATAAGTTACATGAACTTTCTGCTGTTATTGTTGAAAACTTACAATTGTGCAGCATTTCACGAAGCTTTTGTATTCACCACGAGAGCGTACGCCTGACTATAAGAACTTTTATACTTAGTCATGGAGTCAAGTTCCCGAAGCTATCGTAAACCATTCGTGGAGGAAAATATGTATGCTGTTTCTAGGCCTATGCGATAGTTTCTGGAGCATTGGCCCAGATGACTACTAGACTACATATTGAAGACAACTTTACCAGAGGGCTATGGTAAGAAACTTCGTAAGTCCTAAGAAGTTCGTAAGTACTAAGAATTTGCCTAACTGGGTTTCTGCTCATGTTAATTTTTGAAGAGATCTTTTCTCACTAAGAAGTTCTTAGTTAAGGACTTTCGAGAATATGGGCCCCGGTTCCGTATTCTCCAAGCTATCGTAAGCGTAACGACATCATTCAGCTTCCGTCGAGGGAAATTTGCCTCTTTCTGGATCATCTACATGTTCTTCACGAAGGCTTAAAGATGCCGTTACGTATACGATAGCTTCGGGAAGATGGCCCCTGAAAGAGTGACGTTTTCTTCAACAACAGCTAACGATGTTGTTACCTGTATGACAGCTTCGGGAACATGACCCTTGACCTTCTATGAAAGGATTCCCAGGTGGATATCCCATTTAATTACTATTATGTGAAGGCGTAAGATCTTTGAAACTGACAGGTATGTTTATTTATCTAACAACCCCAGTGATGAGAACAGAAACATAATCAACGGATAATACCTTTGTTCGACCAATGCATTCCCATTTTCTGTCACCAGTAAAACACAGTAAATCACAATGAGTACTGACACACGACAGTAACACACATAGATTAGTAATTATCCATGCTATACCTTTATGGAAAACCTATAATCGAGATTGAATTACGATTTACATGTACGTGCAGTAGAACAAACGCCCTATCCATAATGAGTGCCCATGTGTCAATGATGACCACAGGCCTTTGGACAAGCAACCAACAACCAACAGGAAGCAATCCAAATAGATAATATAGAGAAGTGCTACGCCGATGTAACGAGTTCCACTCTGGATATTCTGCCTGAATTCGTCCATGAGATCCGGTTACTAAAACGTGCTAATTGTACCACCGTAGGAAGACAAAGTAACATGACATGACAACTTATCTACCTATAAAGGCTTCAAATTTCACTTCCCTTCATTGGGCATGTTTACATAATGTACGTTGTTGGAGAATTGTCTGAGTGAGGGGCTTCGCAGAGAGACCACGTGCTTATGTATAATTAACATATACGTAACTTGAAATTACAAACTTGCGTCAGATTGTAATCGTAGTTGTAAAAGCATGACGTTGTTTGGTTTGTAGGTCATCATGAAGATGGGTAGTCTTTGTAGATAGTATTGGCTTAATAGATCGGCGGATGGGTAGCATTGGCAGCTTCAGAACTACAACTCCGCTTGTGTGGTATTGTAATGTCAATATAGACATAAACTTACCAATATTTGATCCATACATAAAATTAAATGTATTCAAATAACGTAGTACTGTTTAACATAGATGATCTTTGCTTAGTTAGAAAGATCTAATATGGTGTGACTTTGTCGAAGATTGTATTTTGTATTTAATTAGGGGCTTTACGTCCGCGTCCAGCGTAGCTGATATTTAGTGGACGGGGGCAAGTTAAAAAAGGCCAAATATGTTTTAAAATGAGATAATTTTGAGTGCCCGAAAGAGGGCAAAGAGATGACCCCGCTGGTTTTATACCATGGAGAGCACTTCACACCACACACACACACAGCTACCTATATACGTCTGTTACAGAAAAATAGTGTATGTTAGTGACAGAATGAATTTGTACACACATTTCTTGTCACGCTCTTATAGGCTAGGTCTTTAAATGCGGTTGTCTGGAAGCAAAATATGTAATTAAATATGTAATTAAATATGCATTAAAGACCTAACCTAAGAGCGTGACAAGAACTATATAGACACACTGTACATTATGCTTCATCTTCATATTCCGTGTCTGTTGACAATGACAATCCAATTCAAGGACCAAGGCGCCATGTAGACCAGGCACCAATCATGCACGTATACACGTTATATAATTACGATTATCGTCAAGATGTCTTCTACTAGATGTCAGACGGTACAATTCTATTCATTATACTGCCCCAGGTACAAATACAGTGTCCTAATAGAAATCGTTCGGCATATAGATACATTATATATACTAGTAATTATGAAAAACCGAAGAAAATGTTATGAACATATTTCATTTGTTTAAATACTTATATTGCAGTACAGCAATATTAACCCTCTCCCTGCTGAAGGCAACCGAATATGCCCTAATGAGCAGTGCTTTTGCCTATTCAAGTAGAGAGGGTTAAAAGAGTCTATAGTTAATGCTTCTCAGAACGTTGCAATTAAATTCCGTTCAAAATATAGATTGGTGAACTATTTTGGAAAGACATAGGAATTATTTATATTATTATTGTGAATGTATACTTTGCAGTCAGAAGGTTCAAGCCATTTCTCTGTATTGTATAACACAGTAGAAGCCTATTTGTGTATATAATCCAATACATTACCGGTCGTGTTGCACTGTTATAAAGGCTAACGATATGCTTGTCTTACATGTATAGATATAGATGTTCTGTAGCTACAAACAATATCTGCTAATTAGATCATATAGATTAACCTGAGCCACACATCCCGTCGATTCAAGAGCACCTCTTCTATAAGAGTAAGGTATACTGTAAAATAAATATACGCCTTTCTCGTCTAATGAAGCCAACTACATGTATTTCATTTGTCCTTTTAGTGTTAGGTGTGGTCTGTATATATTCTGAGAGGCTAAATTGCAAACCGCTGTAGGTGATTTATGTACGATACCTGCGTACTGATGTAAACTTCCTTATGGTTTTCCGTCTGTGATAACAGTATATTGCTACATGACACAGGTATTGATTGTAATGTGTGAATCAATGGGTAATATCTCAATCAGCATCCTGTACTTAACCAGGTGCTATATGCTATTATCTCTGTCTGCCAATATTAAAGGCATAATATCACAGTTATTTATGGATGTTTTGGACTAGTTCTTAGCTACAACTGCAAAATACATTCACTTGACATACATACAATCATGTTTGTACTTCCAAAAACCTTTCCACCCCTGTAGTCTACTGATAGACAACCTGAATATGGTCGAATTGCTATTTGCTACATTATGTCAATGCAAGGGGACATAACTCAGTGGTACGACTTAAACATATAATACGCACAAGCAACGTTTTCTCGCAATTCCTTCATAGTTCAGTTGATGTATCAACGACAAGATAAATAGCGGAACGTTAATATATATACGTCAGTAAATAACAACTTTTGGGTGGATAAATCAAGCGTAATTATAGTCTCAGATCTAAATTCGATCGCGCTATTAGCATGGTTCTATTTAGTTTTCTAGGGAATCATACGTTATTGGCACTGAATAATGGTACATTTGATCATTCTTGAAGATAGACTACGTTAAACAAAATGAGAATGTTTCTTTTGCCTATATGGTTATTGCGTACCATCGCCACATATTTTTACACTACATTACCAACTAATTATTCGGGTTTTACTGGAAATGTAAACTGCAATGGAATTGTACCTATCCTACAGCGGTGAAAAGATATTTGGAAATATATAAGAGATTATAATTAGTGCATGCACTTTGCATTTTAAACTCCACTTCGGTCCAAAAACGACAACTTAATCTGTGATAGTATCCTATGGCTTTCAGTTATTAACGATAGAAATTAATCATTATGTGATTTTGGCTTTGTAAGATATGCTTTCAGCTGCAATGACAGACAATACAATTGGAAGCCAGTGTAGGTAAGTGCATGGTTCTATTGTAGTATTGAGACTGAGTGTATACGGGAGTGTACAGTGTCATAGTACTCTAAGCTTTCAACCTTTCTGAACTGCATCACGTTTAATGAAATGATTACTTTATCAATACTCATCCATCGACCAAATAGTCTGGCATACATGAGTGAGATTCATAATGATCTCCTTCATATTGAATTAATGATTCTGTATACTGTCTTTACTATTCTGTAATTAAGTATCATAACATGATAATTAATGATACCATACTTTCCTGTACTTTTCAGTAATTCAATACACGTAATGGTAATTGAAACTGTGTAGAATTAATGTATCATAATGACATCAATGATGGGTATTTCACAAATAAAAGGAGTGTATGTCGTACACTGAACATATACTAAAACATACGTAATTTGTCCTCATTGGCGTAATTGTATTCATATTAAAGTACATGATTAGTATATATAAATGGCTCATTCTCAGCTATAAGTGATCCAATTCAGAAAATGGTTTTCAAAAAAATATACTTTCTTTCATGCATAAATTAAGTTAAATTTCTGTTAGACACAC
>JAVCKZ010092448.1:0-11636 GCA_034780755.1 Lepetodrilus elevatus | reverse complement strand
CACCCGTGTAAACATCCACATCGTACTGTGCTTTGTGTGTGTGTGAGAGAGAGATAGAGAGATAGAGAGAGAGAGAGAGAGAGAGAGAGGGAGGGAGGGAGGGAGGGAGAGAGAGATGTCTGATGGGGGGTGGGGGTGGGGTGGGGGTGGGGTATTATGTGCTATATCCTTGCTTCCGGCTATCTTTACACGATTAACTATATAATCAATAGTATAACAAGACTATCCCTATTGAATGTTTCATAGCGAATACTTCATATGCATCCGGGAGATTTCGCAATGTAAGATTAGAACAGCAGCGGACAAACTATAATCTCTGATATTGTCAAGTCTCCATCCACACCCACGATCGCTGTCTCTCTGACACTCTATATAGTAGATACACTATACTGACACTATACACAGAGAATGTTGACATAAAAGTTACCATTGTCACATTTCTTACTAAACATCTGCCAGCTTCAGTAAATATAACATAGGTAATAGGTTATTATAATAACCCAAAATAATCATATTATATACATGACAGAAGAAAATAAACACTTTAAACAATGTGAAATACTATAGTGTAGATATACTATACATGTAGTATAGATTAGTTTCAATGGGTGTAAGTTCTCAAATTTCTGAGGCATATACTAGAATCCATGTTCTGATATTGTAGTATTGTAATTATGTATTTAATATCAGTGCACGATAACTTCTCAGATTGATGAGATAATTACCCACGTTATACTAACAATAGTACCATCTGCATATAAGACTGCATGTGGTCTTCGTCCAAGGCATTGACAACATGGTCCATCAGTGTATTAACGGGAGTATATGTACATTTGTATGTACATGTGTAGTGAACAAAGGTCCTCTTCCAGAAGATCCCCCCCAGCACATGCAGGTCACGTGTATCCCCATCCTCTCACACCAAGGATACTTTATTACGCTCAGGACTCGCTGAAGCGTGAACGTAATTAAAGTTACCCCTGGGTGCGAGGATGGTGTATCCCTACATAACGTACATTACGTACGAGGAGGCAATGGTGGAGCCTTCATGAAAGCTAAACCCGATGAACTTCAGATTCCAGATGCAGGTGCAGCGTATGATCGACGACAGGCGTTATCATCTACGTTTGTTCCACGCGTGTTTTGTTGGACGAGACATTGTGGACTGGTTGATTCTCAACAGACACGCGCGAACCAGAGATGAAGCCATAGTGTGTATGAGGATACTACAAGAACTAGAGGTGTTCCATCATGGTAAGTACCGACCTATAGGTGTTCCATCATGATAAGTACTCATGAGGATAATACAAGACCTCGAGGTGTTCTATCATGATAAGTACTCCATGCAGACTTCAATCCATTCTCATGGTAGCGTATTTTGCAATGTAATAAAACCTTTGGACTTCGGAGACAACTTAATGTGTTACTTTTCTGACGCGATCATGGCAGTAATATCGATCTCTTGCAGTGTGTGATGCTCATCAGTTCAAAGATGATCACCTGTTTTACCGGTTCCGCCGTGACGACGAGACGTACCTCCAGCACAAGGATCTGAGGGCATTCTACAAAGGACACATGCTATTTGACAAGTAAGACGGTGCAACTATCTCCAACATTTAGGCCTAAGTACGTTATATTTAGGAGAATGAAATGGTCCCAGTGACCATAACAATTATAAGGTACACCACCACTGTACATGTAATTGAGGTAGCGGAGTGGCCGACAGGTAGACATCAATCAAGGAATTAATGTTGTCATTATAATTCAGCCATCCTCGAAACCTCGGCCATTATGACTACACTTAACCCCTATGAACTATTTTACGGTTATAAGTACGTGTAGTCATACTGGCCGGTGCTTCGAGGATGGAATTCATTGTGCCATGAAGCTAATGGGTCACGAGACCAAATTCCATGAAGCGCGTAATTTTGGAACGACGTCCCTATTGTTCCAGACTTCACACGAGTCGCCGGGTGATCCACGACTTCCAGCCGCCGGGGTCGGTGTACAGAGACGCGTTTGTCGGGCGAGAGCTCGTGGACTGGATGCTGGAGCAACAGCTTGTGTACAACCGGGAGTCCGCCATCAAAGACTGTCGGGAACTTCTGGAGAACGACGTCATCAAGCATGGTGAGTGTTGGCGGCCTACTCCAGTCGTACTGTGACAGACCCAGCACCAACGTCCGTGAGAGTTATACTCTGTCTGCCTACTCCCGTCCTAGTGTAGACAGACCCATCACCAACGTCCGCGAGAGTTATATTCTGTCTGCTGTCGCAGTGCTTTGGCCATCCTTGCTTTGTTGTACCAACTGGTATAAACTCGCAGGTTCAACTGCACCACTGCACATGCCATCAATGTTACGGCTTTCCTCCTGCCAACAATTAATATAAGGGAAATAATATTGAAAGCGACTCTAAGTATACAATTCAAAGAAGAGGAAGAAGCTTTATTTAACGTCGGATATGTACATGTATATAACAAAAAATACCACGTTAGATCTGTAGAGCTAGTATTCCAAAATCAAACTAATCCTATCATCACAGTCCCATTTCATTGGTGCTTAATTACGATAGTACTTTGTAGAACTTATTACGACAGTCCTTCCTGTATACACGCCCACGTGCTATCTGAGCTCACGTGATTGATTCCTCCGCTCCTGGTTGCAGTCACTGACGACCACCACTTCAAGGACGGCGACCTGGTGTATCAGTTCTCCCTGGACTTCCACCAGCCGCACCTCCTCTCAGACATCCTCAGATTCCGCCGCACGTCTTCCTCCTCCTCTTCCTCCACAGGGAGGTCCTCCGCTGACCTCAATGACCTCCGGAGACGATCAGGTGAGTGATGTTTCACGTCAGTGAGAGTGGTGCCAGGTGAGTCATGTATCACGTGACTGACTGACTGACTGACATGTATCACGTCCCATCTGACTGACGTTTCATGCGACTGCCCGGCACAGGTTCAGGATTTAACGACATTCCAATTTTCCACTCCAGTTCCTACGAGATGTTCTACAAATACGTCTTCACCTCACTCGTCCGACTCCGACTCCAGCGTATCTCGAGGTGGTCAGCCCACAGACGACGTCCCAGAACCTTCTCAACCTAGATCAGGTGATGACAGTGTTGTGTTGTACAGTCATCAGAGTCATCAAGAAGGCTATATTCCTAGGCCGGTATTCATAAAGGGGCTTAAGTCCGTTTTTGATGACCAAATATATAGCAAAAACTGACTTAGCCCCTTTATGAATAGTGTCGAGTGAACACGAACTTAAATGCTTAAAACACGGCCTTGTGATGATTTCAACTACACTTGGTCAAATCTGGCATATTATCTTGGCCCCAACGAGTGCCGGAGTAAGGTCCCAAACTACCAGGGTATAGTTTGGAATTGGAAGGTCTGATACTATTCCAGGGTATAGTTTAGAGGGTCTGATACTATTCCAGGGTATAGTTTAGAAGGTCTGATAGTATTCCAGGGTATAGTTTAGAAGGTCTGATACTATTCCATGGTATAGTTTAGAAGGTCTGATACTATTCCATGGTATTGTTTAGAAGGTCTGATAGTATTCCAGGGTATAGTTTAGAAGGTCTGATAGTATACCGGGGTATAGTTTAGAAGGTCTGATACTATACCAGGTATAATATATATAGTTTGGATGTGCTGAAACTAGCCCCCATAGGGTTAGTTAGGCTATCGGCAGAGTGCACTGTATTATCAAATTATGCTAATCCGACAGTTTCATTATACATGTATAAACAATATTATGTCTAATGTTTCCATATGTTGAAATCATTGTTTGTTCCTATTTCAGTACTAATACGCCATGCCACTGTGCAAGAACTGGAAGATCCAGAGACGCCGTACATAAAGCAAGTAGTGAGAGTGAGTACCACGTGGTGTAGTATTGAGATCTCTGAGATCACCGTCCAAATTAATACATTTAATGTAGAGACTGTCGTCTCAGTAATAAGTGAAAGAATCGTGAAAGTGGCACTGAACTCCCAACTAAAATCAAACAAATAATATTTCATAAAACAAAATATCAACCTATATGCATCACTCTACTCCTGCCGCAGACCATTGCTTCAAGTTCCACCAATAACAATTGTAGATCTACTAGTCGTGAATCTATAATTATATACACTTATACAAGTTAAATTCTGGCAGTTCTGTGAAACTATAGATTATAATAAGGACCCATTTCATCATTAGCTATTAATATTACTATGGTGGAACAGACGCTTGCGGATCTTATGAACGTCACGCATGTCTAGACATATTGCCACAAGTTGATCAGCAGATGGTCAGGTATAACATCATTGCTTCAGGTGACCAGCGACTCCGTAGGATTTGGGTTCGTCATCCGAGGCGAGGGTCCAGCATACGTGCAGACTGTGGACCCAAGTGGACCCGCCGCCGCCGCGGGCATCAAGGTACAACCAAGTCCCGTTGAGTCATCCCCCAGGGTCATGTCACGTGAAAATGATGCTGTACAAAATAATACACATCGAACGCAAAACGTAATCTACATCCATTTGTTAACCGTAATCATACTGGTCATAGATCTCGTGGTTAGAATTGCGATAATTTTGGAACATGGCTGTAAGCATCTAAAATAGACCTACACAAATAAAATAGTTCATCATGATACCACTTCCGATTCAGGAGTTATGGGGTTTTAGCAGGAGTGTTAACTATCCACCTCTCAGTACACACATTGCAATGCTAGTTCTTTGAATACATCACCCGACACATGACCAGTGTGTAATACAAAAGTATAAGACACATAAATCTAATATTAATCAAATTGTTATATACTGTAGTTTCCGAGATACATTTGATATCTATAGGGACTACACCTGTATAGCCTATGTAGGCTATACCTAAAGAACATGCCACTATCTTGCTAAATGAAATACTGTACATTTATTAAAGTAATGCAGCCAATGCGTTCTGATACTGACTATACGCACTGTTGTGTTTGTGTACAGGTCCGCCAGTACATCTACTCGGTGAATGGACACAACGTTCTACGGCTGGACTACAAGGAGATCGGCAAGCGAATACTGAAGCAGGAGGGGGCGACAACTCTGGTCGTCATGGCGCACAAGAGAGACGCCGTCGGGTGACGTCAGTGACGTTGTCCGTCCAACCCACGCCGTGTATTTTAACAGACAAGTCATGACGTTTACGAACTGGGAATACAGTATCATACCAATCTAATGCAAATCAGATCTCGTTTCGCACCTTAAACAATATAACAGTGTCTTTAACATTTTTGTACAAACAGCCAGTACCAAATATCTAGAGCATCAGTTATGTATCGGATCTTAATGAGAGTGAGTACAATACCGTTATCATTGTGAAGACTGGATGCCATCACGTGACCTGGGTCTGAGCATACAGTAACATGTATTGTGGATCTAGTGAGAATACTGTGTTGGCAATGCGTATAATGATGTGAGGTCCTAACGTTGGACAGACACTTGGAGCCAATGCTTGGTGTGTAGACAATCATTGATCTAAATTCTGCGAGCGTTGAATGTCTACACTGCAGGAATTGAACATACTCTGGTCAAATACCTTCTTCCTCATCTGTATTACAATGTGAAATAAACATTTACAAATATGACAACATAAGCTTGCTAAGCTTTTTAACGAATTATTTCACAGAGAGTGAAGTAATAGGGGGGACGATCGTTTGCAGACGAGAAACTCTTTATTCCAACATGCATTCGTACATACAACTCATGACAATGGACAATACAACTGGAGTCATTATTCCCTATTAGTATTCCAGCAACTAATATTCAACATGGATGTCTATACATTAATATATTGATTGTACTCGTGTAAGTTGTGACCAAGTAATGACTATGATTGGCAGAGCATAGCTTAGTGTTCACAGGCTGAGACTATCAGCTTAGTACACCTGGATACAGGGCTATTCCAATAGCCTGGCTACTATAGTGCTCTCGTTGTATGCGTTCATCACTGCTAGAAGGGATCTGTTTGATTTGATATCTCATAACATGCATAGTGATATACAATACACATAATTACTCATAACAGTTACGTTAGATTGACAGAAACACATCACATAAGCAATTCCATATCATTCATCTCAATAACTCAATGAAATTCAAACAAGAATAAATAATGCTATAACTTTCAACTCAAGTGTACATTTAAAGAAATCACCAGTGGTGTAACACTTGGTTAAAAGACATTCAATGATTCAACCAAGCTAAATAGCAGTACATATAAAACACAGGATACATTGGAAAGCAGAGAATTGAATGGATTCATTAGTGCTTTGCTTTACGTCTCAGCGGGAATATTTCACACATGCACAACACTAGAATTAAATGATGGAACTTTGTACAAATATCAGTATCTTAACAAGGAAAATGAACAAAATAATGTAAAGAAATAATGTAATAGTTTCAAGTTCATTGTTTTTACTGGTAGCTGTATACAAATTACAATTATTTCTAACTATGGAAGTATTGTGTAGATTGTTAAAGATAGAGAATTGTAGCATATGAAATGTGTCTACATTAGAAATAGCTGTAAGTTTAAGCCTGTTCCTAAAATATCTCAAAACAAATTAAAACAAAGAAAAAAGTGTATCGGTGGAATATGGTGTGACCTTATCCTAAAGTCTGCATAAGATGTTTGTATTTGCCACATACTGCATTTGGCTAAACATAATCATATTGATATAATGAGAGATAACAGTTTGGCATATGAATAAATAATAATACTGTGAACACCCATCAGACGGTGTGAAGCAAATTCCAAACACAGTCAGTGCCGTGAGCGAGTGCACACACTATACAACCACTGCACTCATTTACACACATACACTTTACAGTTGGACCACTGCCTCTCGGGGTACCCTCTCACAGCTGGCTTAGCAGTAGCCATGGTAAGGCCAGCAGTCAAACCACAGTTTGCTATAAAACATACATCAGATATATCCTGTGAATCGGGGCAAAACTAAAATTAGTTTTCATAGAGTTAGCAAACATGACTTGTAATTTCTATGGACATCTCAAATTTCAATCTGAAAGTTAACATAAATAATAACAGTAGCAACTGTTAATAATAATAAGAATATACTAAAGTCCGCATTTAACTACATATTATATTGTCAACAATTTAGAGCAACCATCTTTGCATGCATATCAAGAATTTAGGTTGTGTTGACTAACATTCATAATAATACACACAGCCACACTGCCACAGTGCAAGGAATGTATAACAGTCACAGGCCTACTCTGGCCAGACAACCACACGGAATGCAAACATGTGCGAGACTATTCAGTGAGGGCATGGGGTAACGACACTACCAGTCTTCACTTGGCTAGTGTAAGGTCAATTCAATGAGGACATTATCCATGTTAATGAATTACACAATCAAATTCAATGAGGACATACACAATTGAATTCAATGAGGACATTATCCATGTTAAAGTAACTATTACTTGAAAGTATTTCTTGGAGAACGACTAGAATGTGTATCAATGTAAGTGAGCTGGTCAGTTGAGCACTTCACAATGTAATACTGGCTGTTGTATACTTCCTAACAGTCAGCACAATGTACCATGGTTCTAATGGAAGCCATGTAGTCATTCCCACCACAGTTACTGTTGCTAATTCTCCTCTTATGTCTATACTATATATTTTTTTAAATATGAGATAAAAATATATGGTAATATTGAAAACCAGCGACACATGAGTAAAATATAGCCTGTTGCTCAATATACTTGTGTAGACAAATGAAATGTGCATACTTTTAGGTAAAATGCGTTTGACCATGAAATATGTTAACAAATATCGATGCATATGCCTGGTTATTATTGCATGTTCTCCTACATTTACAAGATCTAAAAGCATAAAGATGGGTTTTCTGGAAAGCTCTGGCCAGAAACATGAAATAAAGACTGACACTACGACACAATAGCATCAGTAATATACTGTGACACAAATTCATGTAATATTAGTAGATCTAACATACTGGGACTCGCTAGCGTCAGTAATATACCGCGACAATACAATCAGTAATATACTGTGACACAATATCATCACTAGGTAACACAATTTATTCATTAATTAATATCAGCAATATGCTGACACTGTCAATTGTTAAAAATAAATTGGAAACAAAATATCTGATAAATGTTTGCATTTCATTCTACAGGACATTGTTATTTATGTTGCTAAAATATGAACCCTTGCACTCAATGACTACAACAGACAAACTGGACAATATTATATATCCCGTACAACTTACTACAAGACAGGTGCTAATCCAACAACTGATGGAATCTGGTGGTGGGGGGAATAGTATTTCATGTTTTTATCCCATATTCATGTATTTTAGCATTGGTGTTATGAGTATTTCAATGAGGTTTCTGTCATTCGACTGCATTCGTCGTCATCACAGACTAGGATTTCTCGGGGATTCCTTACAAGCATGTCTTTGGTAAAGGTCAGGGATGTGTCCACTCATTGACGTAATATCACAATAAATACAGACATGGTGCTATAGACCATTGGCTATCATGACTTCTTCACTGCAATGGTAAAGGCCCGAATCTTGAAATGACTGCACATTTGTTTTACCTAGAAATAGAAAAGAAGAGTAAAAGTAAAGAAATTTGTATAGATGGCCTTCCTGACGTTATTTCAACATGCTTGGTGAGAAAATTGTTATCGAACAGACATGGCAACAGATAATTATAATTTCAGCGGATAACAAGCCCAGGCTGAAGGCTCTAAGCCACGGAAATTTTCCATGCCTGATCAAAGTCCTTGCTGATAGGACAGATTGGGTGTGACTCTCTTCCTGCTGGTGACGATATCAGTTGCCGTGTGGAACAGTGACCGCGATTAAAGTCACAGTGAAAATGTTAGAAGTGAACAGAATAGCGACCATGTTCCTGAAGCTAGATCGTTGTACGTAACAACATCGTTAAGCTGAAGTGGAGAAGAGTTGGATGTTCATGAAAGTGTCGCATTTTCCATGATGTCTTTCAGAGATTGTATGACACTTCTTTCAATTTGGAATGCAGGAATAATTTGGAGAATGGGGATTCTTTGACGAAGGAGACTCCTGTTTACACAATGAAGCACTGATGGATAGAGAACACCCAAAATACATTATCTCCCCTGACTATCCATTACCTCCCCTGACTATCCAATACCTCCCCTGACTATCCACACCATGTACATGCGAGTCTAATATACATGTAGCGTAAATCTGCTACGTAATCTAAAGCTTGTAACCTATGTAGCATCCATCTGCTACCTACCCTAGCTTGCCACAACACACAGCTTAAATCTGATACCTACCCTATAGGAGTTTGTAACTTGCTGTACATAATACTGTAAATCACGAAATTAATGCGTCACTAATTTAATGCGACCTTTAGATATTAGACGTAAATGCGACACCAATAAAATGTGAACTGTCATACATGTATCCATACATGTTTTTTCCCGGTACTTTTTTAATGCGCAGCAATTAAATGTGACAATATGGCGATCGCATTTTTCGCATTAACATTCTCCTCAAATTAATTTCATGATTTACAGTATTAGAAAAAGAGTTATTTTATTTGGTTACCATAATATATTCAGTTTGTGTTATGACTTAGAATCCTAGTTCTAGATGGGTTTCAATCACGGTCTAGGGTAGATAGCAGATACAATCAGAACTTAAAACAGTCAATGAGAACAAGACATTATATACTACTGTATTTTTGCATAGATTTTTATCACAAAAATTGCAGTGGGGAAATGTAAATTCCCCCAACCTGTCATGTAAACTGAGCAGGCAATGCAATGTCACTATACATAATATGCCTGATGTATGTGCAAAACTATATAAATGTTTACAAAAATACATAAATAAAAACGCCACTTCTAGATTATAAATAAGAGGCTAACTGTGATGAACAATCATGAAAAAACTAAGGCATTACTAGAAAATTATGATAACGGTCAAATTGACGGTCAATATCATGCTACACAGGGGAGATAATAATTTGCATGCTAGATACACGATGCTTCAGCTTTCAGACTTAATAAATGCACTTAAGTATGTAGCCCAGGTGGGTATTCTAGTCAACTATATGTCCTCATATTATATCCGTATTGTTTGTATTTTTGAATATCTATATTCTTGAAGATTACCGTATTACCTTTACCAATATGCAATTTGGTTTTAGGTTGAAGGAGAATAATATTTCGGGGTTTGTAATTTGAAGGGATTATGTTGGGCGTAGAGTTGATTATCTGTCTTTGGCTAGTAATTACGGTATGTAGTTTACCGTCATTGCGGGAATATTTCACCAATATCCGGCAACTGAATACAGGGTATTAATGTTCCTTTAAATATAGGAGAGCTAGAACAGACAGCAGAGATAAAACCAGTTTACTGATGTGACGATGGTAACAGAGAGGGGAGATAACTCTCAGAAAGGTAACCTGCTCAGTTGGTCACAGAAATCGTGTTGGATATAGCAAGATAAAATAACAGATGTAATGCATATGAAGTCAAATAGAAAATGAATCACCATAATTATTGCTATATATGGTAACTAATTCAACCAATCATGGCAAAATGGTCAAAGGAATGTAAAATGCCCTGATTTGGAAATGGTCACACATTTCGTGTACCTGAAACAGACATAAAATCACATTACAGTGAAACAGAAAAAGCATTCATCCACAAACAACACATCACAATCTAATTAAAAATAAATCTTGGTTCATTCCCTCGGCAACACAAAGATCTAGAGAAACCCTGTTAAAGTGTTTGTCTTAATGACCGGTCATCGACTCTCCTGTACAAAACAGTAACTCCAAGGTAACCATGGTAACCTCAACTCCAACCTCAAGTAATTACCATAGTGACTATGTTTATGGTTGGAGTAAACGGTTAACATGGTTAAAGTGAGCGGGAATCGTTCAAACATACTGATAAAGGATAAAAAGTGATGCCGCTACGTATAAGAAAGCCGTTACCCATGGTATTAGCCAATCAGAGGGAGGGTGATAGTGCAGTATTAGACTTCATCATGTTCATGCTCAATATGTCTCAAACATCAATAAATTAAATTAATTAAAAAAAATATGCTTCTTTATACTTTGGCGTTGAAGAGTAGTTTAGTGACTGTTTACGAACCAAGATTTAATTTTAGTTAGATGGATCACATTACACATGCATCAGACATCCATGCGCAAGTTGAACTTTAACTAGCAAAACAAACACTGAAAACATGAACAGCATACAGGGCTCTAGACTAACATATGCCCGACATACAGGCTGCAAGTTAATTTAACTGTGGGCAACGTACTACTGTAAATCATGAAATTAACACGAGCATAATATTAATGCGAAAAATGCGACCGCTGTATGGACGCATTTAATTCCTGCGCGTTAAATACATGCATTAAATTTCATTCGGAACCTACCAATGTAATTGAGTGAGTGAATATGGAGTTTAACGTCGCTGCGGGAATCTTTCACCCATTTGCGACGATACCAATGTAAAGAATGTACCCTAATTTCGTGCACACTTTCGTAGCGTGAAACTAATTTCAGTCGTTGTGCTGCACT
>JAVCKZ010092437.1:0-11637 GCA_034780755.1 Lepetodrilus elevatus | reverse complement strand
TTAACCCTCTCCCTGCTGAAGGCGAGTTAACTTGCCCGAGCACATGCAGAAATAGAACACTTTGATTTTATTCAGCAGGGAGAAGGTTAAAAGACGTTAAAGTGTGTAATAGCAATGTTGCATTACATGTGTGTAGGATTACACTGAATGTGACATAAATCTTATTATTACCTATGTTCATGCCTATTATATACAGTGGTCATCTCATATTGGTGAAATATTCCCGCTGTGATGAAAAACAATTCAATCAATCAATCAATTTACTGTAAAATGTTATTATGAAGTATAAGATTTAACCAGACATACAGATTTTCATACTTCAGGGACACATACTTCAAATATACTTATTCTCCATTTCCCTCGATACTTTCTGGGCAATGTCGGCGAATATCCGATAATGACATTAGTTCCTACCTATAGCCCAGTTATGACATATACCATTACAGCTTCCCTAACCGCTATCGACAGTAATTGAGGACATATAAGCCATAAATGACAATCTGATATTGACGCGTGTCAGGCGACGTGACATTCTCCTCTGTTCGACTAATTACCTTGTCAATCCCCTGTCTGTACTTATTCCCGTGTAAATGGTTGTTTGACTAAATATCATTGGTTGTTTGACTAAATATCATTGGTTGGGGAAATTAAATGGCTGGAAATCTGCTGACAAACGGCTTACGTGCTCTGGAGTAGATATGCATTTGTCATAGTTACCGGACAGATGGATCGCGACAATTACGGCGTAATGTTTACAAATCTGCTGTAGATGTACGCATGGGAAAACACTGTAAGATAATCCACCTCCACAATGTATGCTGATTGATGATGCAGAAGAGATTCCACCAGATACACAGAGGAAAAGTGAATAGAACAATCTCGTGAAAGACGGATAAGTCATGCAGGGAATTAAAGCTAATTGTCGTCATTAATATCAAATATGCATTTCTTTCTTCTGCTTTACTTCTTCCCCACCGCTCTCTTTCGGTTTTTCTCTGTCTCTGTCTCCCTCTTTCTCTCTCTCTCACTCCCTTTCTTTTTTTTTTCTCCTCTTTCTTTATCTACCTCTTCTCTCTAACTCCTCTCTCATTCTCCCTTTTTCTTTCTTTCTTTCTCCTCTTTACCTCCTCTCTCTTTATCTACCTCCTATATCTACCTCCTCTCTCTCTCTACTTCTCCATGTCTTTCTCTCCATCTCTCTCTCCATCTGTCCCTCTTTTTATCTCCATCATATCTTTCTCTACCTCCTCTCTCTCTACCTCCTCTATTTATCTCTCTCTACCTCTACCTCCTCTCTCTACTTCTACCTCCTCTCTCTATATCCTCTCTCTCTACCTCTAACTCCTCTCCACCTTTTTTCTCTACCTCTTCTCTCTTTCTACCTCTAACTCCTCTCTTTCCACCTATTTCTACCTCTACCACCTCTCTACCTCCTCCTCTCTCTCTCTCTCTACCTCCTCTCTATCTCTACCTCCTCTCTCTACCTCTACCTCATCTCTCTACCTCCTCTCTCTCTCTACCTCTACGTCCTCTCTCTATCTCCACCTCCTCTATCTTCCTCCTCTCTCTTTACCTCCTCTCTATCTTTACCTCTAATTCCTCTCTCTCTACCACCTCTCTCTCTTTCTCTCTCTTCCCTCTCTTCCCTCTCTTCCCCCTCTCTCTCTCTTCCTCTCTCCACCTCCTTTCTCCACCTCCTCTCTCTCTTTCTCTCTTTCTCTCATCTACTAAACAATACATCTTGTCAAGTACAGGTACTGTGGACAACTAGTATGTCATAGACACTGTACTATCACACAGACATCTAGTTCAGTCTGCACCAGCATGACAAGGACCTGCTGTAGACCACAGAGTCACTACTTAACGCTGTTTGTCCACTGGTCGCTAGGACACAATATCACGTTATTAGGTGATATCTAGTGATATTAACACACCGGTGAGATAAAGTCGGTGGAGCTGATGTTAACAATTGTTATCTTAATGCAGACATGTGATGATATGAAGGAGAAATTGACAAGAATGCATTAGCTTGTTGTCATTCAGTGAGATTCACATGAACCAGGATATTTGCAGGCTCTTTGCAAATATGAACATGCAAATACTCGTAAGCTCCTAAGTAAACTGCGAGGCCGTAATTGTATTATTTCAGAATCTACGAATCCGTGAACTATTTCACAAATTATGGATTAGTATTACTAATCTATAGATTAGTATTACTAATCCATAAAGTGGACAATTTACAACATAATTCATCGACGTTTACAAGCAGAAATATTGGCGCTGGGTAAATTTACTTGCGAAGCATGTAATTAACTTTATTTCATAAGGATATGTAATTATCGTAAATTAAAAAAACTGTCCGGTATTGAGCTTGGTAAAAGCTTGGCAATTATTCCAGTCTTTGAAGATGAGGTTTCAATGGCATAAATTGCAATGAGAATCAATTAGATGTCTAATTCTACAAACACATCACAGAGCTATATCGTAGAAGTCAAGAGTAAATGTATAAACACTAACAATTCCAAACATGCCTCAATTATTCTTCCATTATCACTCTGGTTATCTATCTTAGTAATCTCGATACGGATGACTATCAGAAAATATAATCTCAATTTCCAGCGATAATAAAAAATATCGTAAAAAATATCCCCCTTCCCTGATGAGAAGCATGTTTGATTCTATCCCATCTGGATTACTCATGGCTCCATAGGGCATCTCAAGTTGCCTCTAACAAGAATAAGGTTAATAAAAACCGAAAAGAACCTATAATATATCATTCCAACAAAAGAGGACAATCCCGATGGATCAAGAGAACATTGGTGACACAGATTCAGGGACATCGACATTATTAAAGGATTCGACCAGGTTCTCGAGCTATAATCCGTGACAAAGCTTTCCATAAGCACCATGCATGTTAATATTTGCCTTGGTCAATTTACGAGGGAAGACGAGGACTACCAGATGAGGAGGAGGAGGACTCATTCAAACACGGGGAGGAGGGACGCACGCTTCACAAACAACGTCCTGCACGGGCGAACGCTGTCCTCCCAGGGTGAAGGTCACAGGCACGTGTGCGCACACACCTGGACAATGAAAAAGTTGTCAATTCGGCAATTTATGCTTGTTCAGGGCTGCTGAGGAGAGAATGATGACATGGAACAATGGATGGTGTATTCCTGAAGGTGTATTGTATTTAAGGTCATGTGTGTATGTTCTGGTCCAAGTAGGGTTTTGTTATGATATTAGGGGCTCCCTGGGTCCTTGTTGACATTGGAAGGGATCTCTGTTTGTGTGGACGGCATGAAAAACACTCGTCTTCTGTGGAGGTGCCAAGATTAAATTAGGAAGTGTTTGCATAAATGTTGCATTAATGTTTCTAAATATCTTGAAATCTGTAAAGAATACTGACAGGTTAGTTAGATATATGCAGACAGGATACTCATAGGTTAGTTAGATATACAGAGGATACTGACACAGAGAATAGGTAGTTAGATAGAGGACACTGATCTATTATATATATGATATATGCCAAGAATACTGATATGATATTACATGTATATACAAATAATAGGATTAAGTTATGATTAACCCTCTCCATGCTGGAGGCAACTGGAGATGCCTTAAAGAGCAGTGCCTGTTCCTAATCCAGCAGGGAGATGGTTAATCTAGAAACGCAGAATCTTAACCTGGCCCTGAGATTATGAAACATTTTTTAGTACGATTTAATACTAAAGTTCAAAATTTATACGATGAATTGTTAACTTTGAGTTGAGCATGAAATCGTACTCAAGAAAGTTCCATAACATCAGAGCGTGAACTAATTTTATAGCATGATTGTTCTTTTCCAACCCCCATCTCTGGTAAATATGACATAAGAACACGTCAAACACAGATGATTTCTAATCACGATTGGAGCAACCGGTTCCTGCTACAGTCCATTCTGGACAATTAGACTGTCCGTCTCCAGTATTCCTGTTCATCCCCAGCCTCATGATGGCATGCAATGTTCTGCTAATGACACACCTGGTCAGGTACGGAGTTCAAAGACCCAGTCAGACTTCTCCAATCTCTGTCCATCAAAGACCATCTAACAGTCCTGACTTCACATTATCTTTAAAATTACACGATTGTTCAATTCATTTTCTTCTCTTTTTTTTTAATCCTAATATTTTTTTGATGCTTTGTATCCCTACCTCAGACCTTTAATTAATCTAGACAGACAGCGATATAATTAAAAGTGTCATACAGACGTCAAAATTGACAAATCTTAAAATAATATTCCAGGTTTGTCCATCTTGAGAACCCTTTGAATCTACTTCTATTCTGAGGCATGTCCAGAATGACCAAAAAAAACAATACATAGGAAATTAATTATATTTTATGGCTTGACACAAATCTGGATATTTGTATTCTGGGCATACTTTGGCCACACTTGTACGATGGCCTGGCCTCCTATCAGAGCCCTAAAGGGACGCACAAATTAAGGGTATCATCTTCAAGGAGCTTTAGTCCTGGAAATTGCAAACCTTGTAAATGCAGTTGGTGCTAATATAGGCCCAGGCATTGTGAGGGGTCAGGCATTGTGAGGGGTCAGGCTGAGACTGTCCCCTAGGGGCCGGTTTGACCACACTGGACATTCGGACACATGGTCAGAGCCGCCTTCAATGGGGACAATTACTAACGGAGATATCTCTTTGTTCAATGTAAATCGATTTGTACATAAATCGGGACACTTCTTGTTATTTTTAGATGCTAATTGTTTGTAGAGGATAGAAAATTAATGCAAATAGAAATTAATATTATAATGCTGGGAGTACCCAACATCTTGGAATTTGTTTAGAAGCAATTACAAACTGGTCCATGAAAATTGCTGCCTCGTAAATTTACGCTAAACTGGAACAAGTACTATACGTCATGGTTTAAGATTCTCTAGACAATACGTTGTATGAATAACATTATTTTATGTGACAATGTTGATAGGAGAGATTAAAAATACAATAGAATAAGATGGAAAATATGAAATAGACTAAACTTGATATTTATTTTATGATTACTTAAAGAGTAGGGGAAAGAATATACCACCCTGCTGTACACAAACACTATGGAACATGATGAAATTGGCTGCAAGGTACAATGAACAAACATTGTAATAGTTGTGGCAGATTTTAATACAAATTATAAAGTAATATTAAGATACGAGAATAACTTGCTAAAAGCGGAGACACGAGAAACTGTTATTTGTCATAATGAAAATTTAATTAAAAATTCATCAAGACATTAATCCATTCCAATAACGACCATTACAAGCCTCAAGGTCACAGAAACTTTTGGAATAACTAAAACATATTATTCCAACCAATTTGCTGTTTTTAATTTCCTAGTTGCCGTTGGTTAATCAAGTGTATTATTGTTTCTGGATGGGTGTAAACTGAAACATTGTCGCATGATGGTATGACACGACTGTCGTCGCTCAGTGAGAATCTACAGTACAGAACAGATGGTAGCCCCCCTTGGCATTATTTTTAAACAATTAGTTGCCAAATTTCATCCCACCGCCTTTTTCCCAGCCAATGGATACAATTCGAGGAGCTATCATCACAAAAATACTCTTTGCAATTACATAAAGTACTTCAAAGAAATAAAAACAAACAGGGTTGGTTAGCATGTTTTGTCGCAATTGCCGGCATTGGTAACACAATAGGAGTTGGTGGAGAGGAAAATAGGCCGGTACTGAAGTCTATTATTAAAGACGATTGGTTGGGGTATTTTCTCAGGGTGAGGTACAATCAACTAATTGAGCCCTTTGAGATCTCAAGCATGAATTATAAACTTCTCATTACATGCCACGGAGGCTGAGCATAACGGAACTGTCATGTCACACAGTGACCTCATGTGACACAACTGTCATGTCACACAGTGACCTCATGTGACACAACTGTCATATCACACAGTACCTCATGTGACACAACTGTCATATCACACAGTACCTCATGTGACACAACTGTCATGTCACACAGTGACCTCATGTGCCACAACTGTCATGTCATACAGTGACCTCATGTGCCACAACTGTCATGTCATACAGTGACCTCATGTGCCACAACTGTCATGTCACACAGTGACCTCATGTGCCACAACTGTCATGTCATACAGTGACCTCATGTGACACAACTGTCATGTCATACAATGACCTCATGTGACACAACTGTCAGCAGCCGATAAGGGTATCATTTCTCAAAGCTCTCATATCTACTACAAGACCATAAGGACTCTTGTAGCCATCTCTAATACATGGTGATCGGGCACTTACAATAGATAGCGCTGTGGTCTCAAGAGTGAATACGAGAGCTTTGAGAAATGATACAATGTACTCTGATCATATTCAAGATTTTAGTATTTTATATTGTACACTTAATTGAGTGTGCTAAGAATGCCTTGTGTATTATAGTGTATTACAGAGATTTGCAGCAATCAAAGTCAATATCCAATGTCAAATAGTGTACTTTAGTAACTACTATGACATATCAAATAGCATTAATGACAAATAATGTCCTTTGGTAACTACTATGACATAACATAATGAATATAGCATCAATGATGAATGCCAAATTCCCTATAGTATATAGCCAATAATGTCCTATAGTTAATACTGTGATATAACATATAGCATCAATGATGAATGCCAAATTCCCTATAGTATATAGCCAATAATGTCCTTTAGTTAATACTGTGATATAACATATAGCATCAATGATGAATAATTATATCTAGTAATTCCATAACACATCAGACAGCACTAATTACCAATAGCCTCCTCTACTACCAAGACATACCATATACAATGATAAATGCTGTCCTCTACTATGATCAGAAGCACCAATGTTCAATACTTTTCTTTTGTAGCTACCATGACATGACATAAAGCATCAATGTCCCATACTGTCCTCTACTAACCACAGTGACACATCACATAGCATCAATGTCTCATACTGTCCTCTATTAGATACTACCATGACACATCATATAGCACCAATGTCAATTAATAATATCCTCTCATAACTACTATGACACATCAGAACCACCAATGTTCAATACAATTATTTTGTAACTACCATGACATAAAATACATCATCAATGTCCCATACTGTCCTCTACTAACCACAGTGACACATCACATAGCACCAATGTACCATACTGTCCTATACTGTCCTACAATGACTACAATAAATGACACATCATACATCACTAATGAACCACATCCTCTCATAACTCCTATGACACATCAGAAGCACTAATGACAAATAATAACCACCAACATCAATCGGTAATCACTACAACATACCAAATAGCCCAATGACAAATAATAACCACCAATATCCCCCATTGGTAATATAACCCATACCAAATAGCCCAATGACAAATAATAACCACCAATATCCCCCATTGGTAATATAACCCATACAACATACCAGGTAGCGCCAATGACCCAATTATATCCCACCATATCCCATCCTTGGGACCCGTATTGCCTCCCACGTTTCTAGTCCTCGTGTTCCACGGAGTTCACCTGATCTGTCAGCACACTAGACACAGAACAATGGACTCTGGACTTAATTACTGTCTAATTACATTGAGCTCCTGCAACTGCCCTGGGCGAGGCTCCCAGGGAAGGAGTAATTAAAACTTTTGGGCCCCGTTCTTGTCGGAGGACCAAGGTCCCTTCCAAACAGTTCTCCAGATCAGCGATATCTCAAGGCTTTGTTTTCTGGGACTTTTAATGGAAATTTCATGTTAACTGCGGCCAAGACTTTTGGGCTACCAATTACACAAACATTGAAATGGTTTTAAAACTTTAGCTGGTTGGGATTTTTGATTTTTTTTTTTATCACAAGCAGTTTTTCTTTTGGATGAACCTTGGCGAGCTATCTAGGATTGCTTCTTGTGACAAGAGAATCATTTGTGGAAAATGTTATAATGGAATGATGGATGGAATTGCTTCATGTCTGAGATGCTTGTTACATGCAGACTGGAAAATGGTTTGTTAGTTTGACCACAACATAGAAAAATGAGTTTGAAGTCTACTACATGTAAATGATTTCCATACTAAAGAACTACATATCCAGATTACGTATACTTCAGTACATAGTACACAGTTACCATTCTATATTCAATCAGTATCAGCCCTGGTTTATAGTATATAGTACACAGTTATCATTCTATATTCAATCAGTATCAGCCCTGGTTTATAGTACATAGTACACAGTTATCATCCTATATTCAATCAGTATCAGCCCTGGTTTATAGTACATAGCATACAATGTTGGGTAGTAGGATAGCATATATGTATGCTATCCTACTACCTGACATTGTATGCTATTCTACTAAATGAAAATTTTGGTTACCTTTGACAATCAAGAAATAATAATAAATAATAATAATGACATGTATTTAGAGCTGGAATCCACATCAGAGTATGACCAAAGCACAAGAACAATGAATATGGAGTTTAACGTCACTGCGGGAATCTTTCACCCATTTGCGATGATGCACAAGAACAAGTAGGATGACTGAAACAATAGTAGCTAAAATTGTTATAACAGGAAAGTTTTCAGTGGTCCACAAGTCTCTTCTTGAAAACCTGTCTCTTAACAAAGTTACGTCCTTTCAAGCGTGTGCTATTTTACAATTGCCACGTTCCTTTGTTACCAGGAACCTGCCCTTGTTTCAAGATCCTGAGGCATAAAATTCACTTACACTACTGACAATACAATTGAGACGTGTCAGGGGTCGTAATGAGGACACCCTCCTTTTATCTAACTCACAAAAATATGGGACCAGTGGTTTTAATTAGTATCGCAATTATGCAGTTAACGAACGAGACGAAGTCTTTGATGGCAGCAATGGGTGACCGTAGGATCCTTAACTAGCTGCAGTCACAAAAGCAGTGGTTGGGCCGGGCAGTGTTTTATAGCCCTGTACGTTACCCCAGACCTCATCAATTTTGATAAAGCGATATAAATGTAACATTTTACACCCATTTAAAATGATAAACCACAATAATGGTCCCATTGTTTAGCGCCATCGGTGGACAGATTGGTCTGCTGTGTGCCAGAGTGTTGGACAGGTGTGTACTAAACACCGATATAGCAAAGGACATGTTTAAAACTGTCACGGAAATATTCAATAAAGTGACATTTTATTGTCGCGACGCTCGTCGGTAATACAGATGGCTCAAGTCACAGCCAATAGCCACAGATCTTCTCCGGGTAATCAGATTTCTATTAAATTAATATCAACTTAGTGAAGAAACAGTTTTGGAATATAACAATAGATTCTCATACAATTGGAAATTAAACTGTATTTTTATTCCCTTGGGAAGCAGGGTTGTCGCGAGATGGTAGTCAAGTTGAACTTTATGGATCAATTTGTAAACTTTTCAAGTTGATAAAATACAACCCTCATTAAGGAGGGAATTGCGTGGACATAACAAACTTGATCAGACCAATGGAACAGGGTTGTTTTTATACAACTAATTTAGATTCTAATCCCAATTGTAAATGTTGAATATTGTGGGCACACGTTGCACATGATTTTGTGTGTCATGGCGGAATTATGGAACTAACATCTCCGTTTTATAGCTTGACCTTTGTCCTTCTTCTGGATAATAATTGTGGTTTTTCCAATTATCCTCGGAATGAATGAACCTCGTTAAAAAGATGTTTGAAAATTACCAGATCATTTATTAATGACCCATATGTATATTTCAAGCATATCCATTCATTAATTTTAAAGATTTATGTTATCATGTGTATGCAGGTAACAATGGGATTATTCTGTTAACCCTGTCCATGTTGTAGCCAATTTAATGACAGATCATGCTAATGCTATAAAATCTGAAGAATAACACATGGTTTAATCCCTCTAAAGGCAGATCGTGAACCATACAGTAAATCCTTTGCTATTTATGTCTTTATTATTGCTCAAAGGGTTAAAACAGATATTAAATTACCAATTATTCAGAATGAAGGACACACAGGTAGAAACTTTAAAGCTATATAATATATTTCATGTTTTTTATATTAATTTTTTTTTATGATTAATTTATATTTATTCACTCATTTTTCTTTGTATTACGGTATGTGTACAATTTTGAATAATGACCAATGGTTTATCTACATCAACCGAGTTGCTTCAGGTTTTCTTCCTACTATGACCAGAGCACCGTGACATTGAAATACTATTGAAATCAAAGCAAAACCACTCACTTCAAGCTAATTCTTGTCCAATATCTCTGATCAGGTCTCGTATCATATATTTAATAATTCCTGGAAATATATTACCATACATGTTTCAAGACATTCCGGTTCATGCGCCAGAGCCGATTGTTTCCATCACGCAAAGCTTTCCGACAGACGGAATTCTTCTGGAATATCGAGATACGTCACAGATAAATATGATGACAATATCAGAACCGACACGACCAGAGCTCGGTGCACTGAGTCATGACTGGTATAGCTTGACCTCACTTGACCTCCGCTCAATCCCATAATGCAATATTCATCTTCGCCCAGGATTTACTCGGGTTCCAAAGGGCTAGGAAAGAAGAGTGTCGTCTCAGGCATGTCACATCAGGTCATCATGTCATCTGTCATCTTACCACAACGTATTCTTTATAAAGTGATTCATTTTCCTTTTATTTTCAAAACTTTCTTCTTCGCTTTGAAAATGGCCGAAAGCTTTTTTCCATCTTGACAATAATCCATAATAAGGCTGGTACTGTTTCGGCCTCTTTTAGGGTACCGGCTGTCTGAGAGAAGGCTTGTTGTTAATGACATTTTCTGCCTCCAAACTCTATAGTCTTACAATCAGTTTTGCCTCTTAATCATTAAATTTGGTTCTATGATAACTAATCAGGCACTAGATTCCCCCCAGGAAGACTCCAGTTCCCACAGGACCTTTTACAATCAAGTTGTCGCAGAGTTTTTGTCCTCAAAACTCCGCGACACAATACCAGCAATATTTCGCCACCTCAGAATCTGAGCTGTAAATTTGGTTTTGTTTAAGCAACTTGTTTTCTGAGATATTTTCTGGTGAGGACGTCAACCTCGCTAAATGAGAAAACTACTTGACTCACGGCACAGTTATTAATTAGAGTTCGGAGAAGAGTGTAAAATGACTGGCGTCTTTCACAGATCATACTTGTAATTATTAATTAGTGTTTAATGGGAAGATAAAAATGTATGCCAACGAACATTTGTGAATGCAATAATACAATAATAAAAAAAAATTAAAATATATATTTACTTTTAAGAAAGACAATTAATTAATATTATAATATTATATGTGGTAGTAGTTATAGAAGTAATAATAATAATAACAATAGTATCCATAATCAAGGATGGAACTTAACTTTAAAACGTACTTGCCCAAATAATCATATAAAGTAGACCTCGCATATAACGGACTCATTAGGAGCATCTATTTCTGTCCGTTATATGCAAAGTCCTTTATACGCATATGCCGCAATTAGCGTTAGACAGGACCAGGGCCCGTATTCTCAAAACTTCGTAAGTCCTAAGAAGTTTGTAAGTACTAAGAATTTGCCTAACTGGGTTTCTGCTCATGTTAATTTTTGAA
>JAVCKZ010092426.1:0-11637 GCA_034780755.1 Lepetodrilus elevatus | reverse complement strand
CTCTCTCTCTCTCTCTCTCTCTCTCTCTCTCTCTCTCTCTCTCTCTCTCTCTCTCTCCTCTCTCTCTCTCTCTCTCCCAAGCAGGCAGACAACGCTAGGAATAGGTATGCACAGTATAGCCCTACACACGCAGGATAGAGAAATAAGATTCAATTACTTAATACAGCGGAAATATTTCACCCATAGGCGACAAGAGAACTAAGAAATTATATAAGAGAGTATATTGTTATATACGTGAGGGCGTGCGTGCGTGTTCTCGTGAGTGCACACGTCTTCCTCTAGTTCCTCTGAACGCAACAATGTGAGATCATTAACAAAACTCGTCTCGACCCGTCAGCATTGACAATGCCCCAGACAGGCACAGTATTACGCAATTCTCTGTGGAGGGCCCGATGCCTCTGGTAGACTCAGATTAACAATGTATGGCTAACGGAAGGTTACACATAATGATGCAAGTCTATACGTCCATGCATGCAACAAGCGCATGTTCTTATACGGCAACGATCCACGGACGCTGGCCAGTACATGTCAATGCCCACTGGTCATTTGCACAAAGGAACACGTACGTAATCGCTTATTCATCTGGGCTAATTTCAACACTACCTCTACAATCCCGGTGAAGATTGCCACCGATTGAAATATACGCTGAAGGGGCACTTCTTCTGGCTGTTCACGTGAACTAATAGGTTCTTAAAATAGCTGGTAATATATTTGCTTATTGGTTCCAGAATATCCCACGAGTAAATATGGTGTATTATTCCAGTGTGTCGTATTACAAAGAGGGACACCCGTAAAAGTATGACATGGTCAACGCATAATGCATAGCCTATACAGTACCGGTATCTCTTTACTATATGGGTATGCGTTAAACGCCTTCAAGTACACTGCAAGCTTAGGCCTATAGCTAAAGTTGACCTACTTTTGATGGCGCATGTACACCGTGCGTCAAGCGAATTTTTATCAGAAACTACAAGTATTTACATTCGATTTGTTCACTCATGCGTTTTATTCAAGCAACTATACATACACTCACATGTGTAGTACTATACTCTGCATTTGCATTTCTTTTGAATTCTTGGTCCAGACAACATACTATCAGATGAACACACGAGAAGGTTAACTACGTGAAAGAGAAAATATGATGTATCCTTGTCCGAGGAACATACCCCGCTCAATGATGTAGGCCTACTATTATAGTATGTAGTCCCAGAGTTACATTGGCATACCCAGGGTATCGTTTCTCGAAGCTCTCTTAGCCGTAAGGGACCATAGCACTCTCTTTGCCGATAGCTAATACATTCCTAAGAGAGTGCTATGGTCCCTTAGCGGCTAAGAGAGCTTCGAGAAACGATACCCAGGGCTGATCTGCGGTGATAAAAATGGCGCCCACCTAATGGTGTTTTTCTAATCATTGATGGTTTGTGATGCATGACAGTCATTGACTTGGAACTTGCCGGTACATGAGTAATATAAATTGCGACCAGTAAACCATGTTAAAATGATTCTTCATGCTGGATTAACCCTATCTGTGATGAACGGCGTGCCATAAAGGTGTTATTTGGATTAATCCAGCAAACAAAGTGTCAATCACAGTCACAGTTTATTAACAGAAACTCAGTTTGCTGTCACCCCAGGAAAGACGTGGCTTTATGCATACAATCATAGATAGGTGACCTAGTTAGTTGACAAATGTTTGTTGTTTTTCCATCTGATAAAATGTTTGTTGTATTTTTTTCATCTGAAACTATTTACATTTGATTTGACCGAATTGTCTGCGTGAGTGTTTTATTCAAATCGTCTTCCTCATGTTTAACTGGTTACAAATATATTCATGTTCAATTGAATTCCTTTGACAAGACCAGTATGTCAGTAGTTAAAATGAATTATACTTATGTGCTTGAATTCTGGCCACTGGGTAGTACCATATTTAATGATTCAACCATCTTTGAGTGAGTTCTCCATCTTGAACGAGAGCCTAAGAAATGAGTAGTGCACCATATCCAGGTTAAACCGAACAGCCGTGAAATCTATGGCGTATTCTAAATGATTTCACCTCTCATGGGCGTGCCAGAGAAATTGCCTTTTCCATCGATCCCTTTAATTTTATTGGACAAATTCTGTTCAAAACGAACATCAATATCGGTGATTGTCTGCATGCATTTGCATTTGAATTCATGCTCTGACAGAGTCGAAGTAAACGAAAGGTGACGCGTCGGTATTATGAAAGGAGTCCCGTTGAAACCTGTTCACAGCTGGGCATTTAATATTTAGCAACAGCCTCGCTTAATGGGTATTCCTCGCGCCCTGACTGAAACTCCTGACCCAGAACCTAACCGCGGATTAGCAGAATTCAATAAACGATTCTCGGCCTTAATTAATCCCGATATTGATGCTGCACCAGAATATTCTTCCACAAAGCTTTTGTATCTGCCGCAAGACGATATTGCCGTCTCGTAAGCGCCGATCGCTGTATGTGTGTGCGAGATCGCTACGGCAGCGCCATGGTCTTTCGATGGATCCCGAGAGCTTCATGAAAGGGGTGTCTTGTATAGCAGGGCTAAGGACATGTTGATATGGCACAGCGTAGCTTGTGGACAGTGTGTCGGCTTTGTTGCTTTTCTATTATGATATTAATATACGTCATCTACTACGCGGAACTGGGTGAAAGTAGCTAGACAACTTTACAAGTATCGGTGGGTAGGTAGACTTGTTTTGAGAATAAATCGATGGGAAGTGGATGTCATGTGGGAAATGTTACCCATGTTACCAGCTCTGTTCAGAGGTTACAGGTGTTTAGTGGTCTGTAGTCAAGGTCAATTTCAAAGTATGTTTGTGCGTAGAAAACATAAAATATATATTTCAATATCAGGCAGCATAAGTAGTTCAGATTTAGATTAGAACCCAAACATTTATTTAGAAACTAATAAACAAGTGATCTAGGAAAAGATACTAATCCGTAATCTTTATAAGTACAGTTATAACATATTTTTTTATAACTTACTGGTATCTTGTAAAACGTTTGTGGTTACAGTATGAATAGTGAAATACCTAAAATAAGAATTGATTGATATTTTGTCGACAATATATCTATTTTTTAAAGCAACACATGTGACCTGTCACCAGATGGAGAGAAAAAACAAAAGACAACTAAGCTATGATTCTTCATCGTGTCGAAAACGTGTAATTTTTCAGAAATTGGAATTATGCGATGTAAACAGGTGTCCCTCTGTCTGGTTCGCTCAGTTTCTCTCTCTCTAATCCCTGGTATGATTATGCATGGCAGTGGCTTGTATGTACACACCATTGCATCAACAAGTGCTACGTCGATAATCAAGGATGAGACTTTTCTCTGGATTTGCAAAATTCCGCGATTTTCTTTTTCTCTCTCCATGACCTTGTTGGTAGGCAATGAAAAGCAAATAGTCACCAGTTCATACAGACCCCAAAATATTGATTATTATTATTTTCTTGATTAGTCCCTGACTAACAAGAACTGAATTCAAATATAAGAACACCCTCCCTCAATATCCATGAAGCCATGTAACAGATAAGTTAGAAGCCGTACATAGCAAGCAGTGTTATTATAATTACATTCCTGAATTAATTTGGATTCAATGTTTTTAAATTATCATTTTCTGCAAATTATTTGTTTTGGTAATATTTATACTAAATTGTCATTATAATGTAGAAGTAATTTTTTATTTTTTATTTTATAAAATATTATTTTGTGTTTACTTCCATTACCTAGGGACCAATCCACACAGCTATCGTATCTTTACACTCTATATATCATAAGATGAGAGTAGTTGTCATTATCTTCATCCTATGATAGACTTACAATCATTTGTAGCTCCGTGGATCTTGTATATCTTGTATATCCTACATACTTGAATTCAGTTTAAAGTTAAAGTTATTTAAACTTATAATTCTGATGATCTTGCAGGTATTTACAGGTAAATTTAATTCCTGATTGAATTAAATCTCAAACCATATAATTCTGATGATCTTGCAGGTATTTACAGGTAAATTTAATTCCTGATTGAATTAAATCTCAAACCATATCCTTGTACGGTCGTTGGAACACAACTAATCGCACACGGATAGAACTAGACACTTGCCTGGCAACCTGATCCATTTCTCATAATGTTAAAGGTATCCTACGGGCTAGTAGAAATTTTATGTTTTATTTTATTTATATCATTATTTCGACGAGTACGTTTGACGGTCAAGTTCCCTCCATGATTGTCAAACAGTTGTTTACATCCATATGAATGGACGGTTACCATGGTCACTGCCAATGCTTTATTGTTCTACGTCCTTTTAACCATAAACAGTTCCACTCTCGTACTTTCTACGATCTAAAGTGCCACATAAAATACTGCCATAATTTCCCTAATAACACAATTTGTACGGTTTGTGAATTACCTCTTGTCATGTTTATGATTCCTGAATGCAACTTGCTTATCGATGACCAGTTAGATTGCATAGGAGAGTAAATACTATTGTTGAAAATCAACACGCTAGGATAACCCGTGACACTTACAAATATATTTGTTTTTTATTAAAATCAGTAAAAAGAATTCATGAAAAGCGACATTATTTTCATTCAGTAATCAGTAATTTTGATTGTAAATTGGAAAATCAAGTTATTCATTTTGGGTTGTGGTGCTGGTGGTGCTGATGAGGGTGTTGGCGGGTGGTGGGGGGTGGGGTGGGGTTTGATGGATCTAACCAGGCATTTAATTGTAACACATGTTGAATTCTTGCACCCAATCAGAAAACGTGGACACTGAGAATCAGTGAGACACCTTGTGGTTTAGTTTGTCCCACATATTGCTACCTACGTCATCTAGATGTTGCGTGCAATAGAGAATGCTTATATTGACAGAATTATCATGCAATTGTTGTCTCTGAAATCTTCCTCGGAAGAAATTTGGCAAATCGAACAAACTCTATAACTGACAACAGCCAGGTGAATGAGGATATATTACGGTTGGTGACTTTGGTGTTTACGTAAGTTTTGCTAAATTTGTCTCATATTTAGGAAACAAGGTTGTTTATCGACTGTTTTTCCCATTAGCTAGATAGGCCGACTGCCATTTGGTTCAAGTTGGCATACATAGGTAACACGGTAACAGAACCAGGGTAACAGGAAATATATATATACTCTAGAGATAGATAATGTTCGGTGCATTTTGTATTTCTATATATTGTACACTCACTTAAGTGTGAGAAGGCTGTATTTATTAACATATTTTGTACAATATATTGCACATTGAAACTGGTGGGATCTATTTTTAGTTGATTCACATTAGGTGTATCAGAACAAATCTGTGTGGTATCCTATTTTCGGGGTAACCCAGCTTTCGTGCTACTTAATAAAACACTACTTCTGCTCAAAGAATCACGCCACCCGTCATACATATCCGGACATATCTGATGTCTGACATTTCCCCCATATCCAGACATCTGACGTCTGACATTTCCCCCATTACGTGCAGAACTGGTAAAAATCCAAACATAAGTATATGCAATCGAACAAATTGAAACAGTAGAAAATGTAGCTGTAATTTTAATGCAAGTTTTTTAATGTGATGTAAAACATTTGCAAATAAATATTTTGAAAAGCATTGTTACAGCCTAACACAGGAAACACACCTACAATTTATTCTGTTCATTTAATATATCTTGTGCCAAAAATGTCTTTCTCTGCATTCATGAATGGACGGATATTAGAACTGGTTGTATAATATCATATTGTATTCAATTCACGTACAAAAAGAGAATTATTTCCTGGTTCAACATGTTTACAAAAAAAGTGTGAATATTAACATTAATATTATGTGATACACATATTTTGTGTTGTACATGTGTGAAATTGCAATATGAATTAACCCATTGGTATTTAGATAGAAATATGAATCTGAGTGTTCTATTTCTCCATCTGATCTCTCAACTTAAGTCGCCTTCAGCAGGGAGAGGATTAACCTTCTTTGTGCTGGTGGTAACCTAAGATGCCTACAGTGGAGTCATTGTGATTGATCTAACAGGGAGAGGGTTAATCTATAATATTCTTCTTGATTGTTTTCAAAATAATACCGAGGTTACCATCACAGTAGAAATCCATTTAAAAGTCAGTGTTCAGTTGTCGTCATCTGAACATGAATTTCCACATTAGTGTTCAGTTCACCAACTTCTTGGTGATGAAATCGACAAAGTTTACTGAATGAAAGTGAAATTATTGATTTTTAATACTTGATACTTTTTCGTCGTTAATTGTCCAAAGCTGAAATTGGCTGGAGGCTTGCACTGAGAGTGTTAGAAGTTATTGGAGTAACATAGCTTGTGTAGGTCACATTACACGTCTTGGATATTAGATGTTAGTATAGCAACAGATGTTCACATTGTCCGTGTGATTTCTTCCATTAGCAACAGGTGCCCGAGTCAGATTGAATGTAGTTTTTACGTGCACAGAGACAGTAGCCAATTGCCTATCTTGGCCTACTTTGACATAACATTAAATCGGATGTGGCCATGGAACATCTTGCGCACTAATCACCAAGATGTTGCCCTTTGCACTAATGAATTTCCTAACGAGCTATATATCAAAATCATTCGAGCTATTTATATCAAATCATTAGTTCCAAATGCCATTTGAAATACCCACAATGACTTGTGACCTATTCACATTTTCACATTTTATAGTCTGTAGTGTCCAAGCTACTAATAGCCTAGACAGTGAAGTATGTTGTGTCATAGTAGCCTAGACATTGATGTATGTAGTGTCATAGTAGCCTAGACTTAAGTGGGTAGTGTCATAGTAGCCTAAACATTGATGTATGTAGTGTCATAGTAGCCTAGACTTAGTGTGTAGTGTCATAGTAGCCTAGACTTAAGTGGGTAGTGTCATAGTAGTAGCCTAAACATTGATGTATGTAGTGTCATAGTAGCCTAGACTTATTGTGTAGTGTCATAGTAGCCTAAACATTTTGTATGATTAACTTAAATGCATGTCAGAACAACTAAGATTTCTATTTTCATTTGGGTTTAAACTATTACTTATTAATTGTGATGGAATATCAAATACTGTGTCATTTTGATGTCTGCCAATGATTGTTTAATACAACTTTCAGACAAAATATCATATATTACTTGTAAATAACTGCTATTTTGAGATTTTTTACAGTGTTCTATCCATCATTTTTATATTTGTTGGATGTTTCCTGCTTGATTTTGACAGAATTGCTAATGTCAGCATTAGAAGTGATTAGTATCTCTCTTGTTTTATGTTTTATTATTGCATCATATTATTAATCTGTTAAACTATAGACAATGTAGACAGAATCCATACAAGTCATGCCTGATTACCGTGTTCGAAGAATGGATGCACTTTGAAAATGGCCTTGGGCTAATTTACCAGCAGAGATGTTATTATATAATTCTTCTGGTTCAATAACATCGTTATTCTTGCTGTATTGTGCCCTGCACTTTTAAGTACATCTAACATGTCAAAAGCTAATGCGTGAATGTTATTAAAGCATTTGCTGACATTGTGAAAAATTACGTTGAAAATTATTAATTGTGAAAATAATGTATTGTTTTCATTTATTTTTGTAGTGTTTACCTAAAAATATATTTTTAGTAGTAATCATTTGTAATTGCAATGATCTCATAGATTTTAATACAACTAATGTCACACCCATAAATGAGTATCATACAATACTGTGAATCTCGTCTATAATGCTACACTCAGGTATGACTGAAATACAATTATTGGAAAACTCGCGTGGGTGGTAGCGTAGTGGTAGAACTTTCACACTTCGGAGCCAATGGTTCCGAATTCATATTACGCCTGGTGCCCCAGCAGCAATGTTGGCGAAAGTTACCTTTCTGACATGATATTGATAGGATGTGATATCTGTAGATGTCATCCTTGGTCTGTCAGTACCAGCCGGTGCTCGCAGGTTTACTGCAACATTCAGCACTATGGATATTGCAGGTTTTCTGCCTAAACTGATAAGTCGTGATATAAGTGAAATAATCTTGAAAGCGACTCTAAACCCCAATTCATTTTTATAGGAAAATTGACTTTCTTATTGCACACGTAGAACTGATTCATTTAGAATTAGTAGCAATAATCATAGTTTGGTCGTATGATTTTGAGTGGCATACGTCACGTACCTGTCATGTTCAAACACAAAATATTTATGTTAATATTCATCACATCAGTCTAATTGACACTAAAATTTGTACGACTTTATCCTGGCCCAAATTAACATAACCAGAAGACCCGATTATTATGTTGTCAACTGATTAATAAAAATGCCACTCATGTTCCGTACGTTAACGACATAAGATGTTTATAGGTGTGTGCTGTCAATGGTGACATTGCTACGTCAGGTTTTTGTCATTAATTGTACTAAATATGAGTGGCGTTTTATGAATTTATTTACAAAAAACATGCAGTCTGCTCTTCTTCTGAGCAAATTTTAGTGTCTAGCTACAAGTGTTGGTGTCTCGCTACAAGTGTTAATGTCTTGCTACAAGTGTTGGTGAAACGGGCGTTAAATGGTAAGGTACGCAACTGTATATATCTATAGAGAACTAAACTGGGGCCATGTTCCTGAAGCTATCATACACATAACAACATCGTTAAGACTTTGTGTAGGAAAATTGGAGTCTTTCTAGATCATCAAATCTCCATCCAGGAAGCCTTAGCGATGTTGTTATGTATACGATAGCTTCGGGAACATGGCCCTTGGACTAATAGAATCTTTAGTTCTGTGATTGCTTGCTCATATGCAACAATCCTGAAGTATCGAGTTCGAATCCCGCCGGAGAACTGAGGACTTGTTATTTAGATCATGGTCCACCCACGACTGCATCATGCCGTAGAATATACAATAATACAGCCGTGTTTCTGCTTGGGCGATGACAGACGTAGTCCCAATCATAATGTAGAGGTCGCGGAGAAGTGGAATACCATCCTCATGTCGCAATTCTCAGACATGACCCAATTACACAACATCCTTTGATTCTCGCCAACTTTCCAATTTGATTTTTCGTAAGCTACTTATTTTATGATTTCATATTAATCGTGGTAATACTCGACCGAACTGAACTGATTCATGCATGGATTTTCATCTGTTGAGAAGCAACTACCGAAAGTAAAACCTTCGTTATTTTCGTGTAAGCGGAATGGCGGCGCCTCGATGCCTGGCCATTCGTACACATCCACTCGTCTCACTTTTCGGGTATAAATAACCCTTCACGCTGATCTCTTACGGAAATTTGTCCGTGGGATATGAAATCTGGAATCCTTTCCGCAATGGAAAACTGTCACTTGTGCGGACGATTGGGAGTAAATCGCCCCGTATCCACGGTGATATTTATGGTCCATTGCCACATTACATTGCTCATGGGTATTGCCATAGTTGCTCTAGGTTCTTATCCTACAACAAACAGATCCATAAAATCACGATTAAGCAGAAACTTACGTTAGTAATCGTTCGCGACAACTGTCTGCCACGTGGTTTTATGAGATATCTGTATTTTCGTGCTTCACTTAACTATGCACAGCAAGATTGCTTGAAGGTAAAATTTATCGAGCGACATTTGCATAAGACATTTGCATATGGTGTCTGGGCTAATCATGCATGATAGTGAAGCTATGTAGTCAGAATATAACACGGCAACCAGAAGCGATTCCTCAGACAAGTCCGAGCTTGGAATTCTGCATTTGCATATTTATGTGTAGCAGAAATCTCATGGGTGTATTCTATTAATTAACCACTTATAAGTTCCTTGCCCTGGAAGTAATTAGAGTATGGCAATGCTGGAAGGAAAGTTGTTAATTAGGTTAATTGGTAGGAATGATTTACTTACAAACCAGACATTATTAGACATTGTTCCACACATTTCATTTAGCCATTTTTCATACAATTTGATTTTCTATTCTTGGAATCCTGAAAGTACACAATTGTTTGTTTTAAATAGATATATACATCAGTCTAGGTCAAAGGTCACTTAGTTCTTAGACATATGAATCTCCCGTTTCAGAATGAGTCTGTACGTGATAGACTTGGATAACTATTTAGGAACAAAATATCATTTTCAGAATTTATTAAAAAATTTGAAAACAACAGTAGACCTACATGTACAACCTTTCATGGAATACAGGCCAGGTAAGGGTATCGTTTCTCGAAGCTCTCTTAGCCGCTAAGGGACCATAGCACTCTCTTTGCCGATAATGCATTGCCAAGAGAGTGCTATGGTCCCTTAGCGACCAAGAGGGCTTCGAGAAACGATATCCAGGATAATTACCATATCAATTTGAATTTTTGTTTAATTTTCCATGTTATAATGATTTGTTACCTTCATAATTTGTTATACTCATTGATTTACCTATTGTTTAACCATATGAATATGTCACTTAAACTTACATACATAAGTTGAGATTGTTAGTTATGTATGAATGTAGAAACCGATATGTATCTGTCACAACTATTTAAAGTAAGACCGTGATTAATATCGGGATATGTGTGCACGTATGTATTTCAAGATTAATGAATTAGGTCTATACATGCTTATCTTGCACCTATTATCCATGGTAAATAGAATCTAATTACAGCTGAAATGTCAAGGATGGCATTCATTTTATGTACATGACGTGGTGAGCGATGTTTTCTGTGTGTCTATTTAAAATCTGAAAACGTGAGCATGTTGAATTTAAAATCGGAAATGTAACTTCCATCAATTCTCACTTCTGACATTTTCTTGCAGAGGAACACCTTAGGATCCACCAAGATCCGCCCTATCCTGGTTTCCGATCGTGTTAACATATCTCCGTGTTGTGTGTAGACATCTCGCAGGCTTTATTGCTCCCCCTGGTGGGTGTGTTTCATTGGATCTAGGTCAGAAAGCACGCAAGTCGGTAATGACATTGTCAGACCAGCAGGTTAAAGTATTCCTTGTAAATTATGCAATCAATATCCTGTCATTCCTAGAGGCTGCGCTATTTGATGCTGGTTGATGCTTAGGTTATCTCCCCTTGGAGAGAGCTCTATCGTTCCAAGGAGGTGAAAGGAAATGATGACGTTCGTATTTCGTGATCTGTTGAATTTTATGATTCGTAAATGACTCGAAATGAGGATATATTTTTTGTGTATGTTTGACTTGGTTTCAGAGTTGATTAAAGTGGGTGTAATGTGTTGTGTTGGCAGAGTTGAAAAGAATGTTTGGTAGTCGTAAACTTGATTGTTTGGTAATGGATATAGATTCAGCTGGATATGTGTTGTTTCATGCTGAAAATTGAAAGGAATTTATTTTTAAGTTGTAAAATTGAATGTGTGATAATGCAGATGGATCGAACTGAAAGTGTTTTGTTTCACTTTTAAATATGCTTATGGCGGCGGTTGGCATATTACTAAATGTTGTAGTGTTTTATTAACACTTAGAGTTTGCCTAGCGATACTAATGGAAACTATTAAGATATTCAAAGCAAAATTGATAAAACATTACTATAATAAATCCTAGGATAAATATAAATGAAATGTCTATGTACATATACTGAAAGAAAAATTTAAGGGAACGCATGTATTGTAACACGACATTGTTGCTAAGCGGTTCTATAACCTT
>JAVCKZ010092415.1:0-11638 GCA_034780755.1 Lepetodrilus elevatus | reverse complement strand
TTTCATCCATATTTCTCTTCTCCTTTTGTACATACTATTCTCTCTTTCATGTTATATTATGTTATAGAAATGTATATTTGATGTAAATATTCAGGAGCAGGTTTTTTCCTAAGTTGGCATAACTTGTACCCAATCCCTTTCTATTGTGAATAAAATATCTTAAAACTAATTTAACTAAACTCTGTCTGTGTAGAATGAGGCAGATTACATGTAGAGTGTAGTCATGTGAATATTTTACATTTCGGTTGTCAGTTTTCATTGGGGAGCATGGCTGTTCACCCAGAGTGCACGGTACAGAATACAACATAGTCACTGACATTCCTTGAACATTTACAGGCAGTGTACATGGTGCAATCAAGTCACACATGGTCAGGATTGAAATCGTAACAATTTTAACAAGATATAGATTCTATTTCTGGAGCTGATAAAGGGGGTGTATGAGATAGCCTCAGTGTATAGAATTCCTGTCAAGAATATTATTTCTATGCTTGTTGTAAATAATCCTCTTTATCGTGTTTATGCAGTCGGTGTTGGATGTTTTGTAAGAGAGTGGTGCATTCTGTTGAACGTCGGACAAGGAGACATTCTATCCGTACCACTGAGCACTGGTCTAATGAGTCTGTGTTTACTTAATTAGTTGAGCTTTTGGCAGCAAACTGTTAAATCATGTCTTCAAAGAATATAATTCCTTCAGGTGTCCCTGTTGGCGAGGTCACTTTTTGTATTAAATTCCATAAATACAGCGCGTTAGCTTTACATAGAGCTTAACAACATCTCTAAGTGCATGGTCTTCAAAAGTGTGGAAATGTTCCCAGTAAAAATAGAAGAAAATTTATTTTTCATAAGAAGATCTTGAACTCACACCAACTATATATTGCTGTCTCTAATCAAAGGCTACAGATATTGAGGTGTACACTGCAGTCTAGTGTTGGACTTGTGAGATTTAAACCGAGCAGGTTCTACACTCTCCTGCCAGGGAGATAAGCATACATGTATGTAGCCATGGCAATGACTGATTTGTATAAATATTTTGAGAAATGCTTAGACTTGCACCCGGTGCCTCAGTGCATGCTGACTTTGAGAGTTTTAGATAAAACTGTCAGAGCAGCTTCCAGGAATGTCCTTCCCCTCGCAGACTGGAGTGCATCCTAATCTCACATAGGTTTTATGTGAAACTGCCTCCCTTGTGGATATCTTCCATGTATGAAGTCTGGTTAATGTGAACAGGGAAAACTGAAAAACTTGAACCAGAGTTGTAAAGTAAAGTAAATTCCTGAATTTTTAATGCATTTTGCCAGGGTTCCACTTAGGTTTCAATTTTTGAGAGTCCCTGGTATGCATGTTGATTATACTTATCAACAATCTTTATTAATAAAGTGCACAATCTTTATTAATAAAGTGCGTCCAAACTTGCAATTTTTGCGTATGGGACGCATGATTGCGCGTTCGGAGAAACCCTGATTTTGCACATTCAAAGTATCTACTACTGATGATATGAAACTAGACCATGGTTTCAATGGTTCCACTACTGCATGTAACTTTGATATGAGGCTAGATCCATGACATTACTTAACACAGCACTATCATGACTATGGTTCTCATAGCTACCATTGCTGCTTGTAGCTACATTGTATGAGCCATGACATTAGCTTACCACAGCTATACAATTAGCTGTTACCATGGTTACCAGTGTTACATGTATGTATTGTGTGGTCCCTGTATGAAATAACTCATAAATAACATCTGGCAATACAGTAACTTGTTGCTCAGTTATCATTGTTAGTGGAGTGTGGGTTTTTGCAGTATAGTTGTTTTCGGTCTGTGCTTGGGTGGTCTCAGACATTTTTCTAAATGTCTGCTTGATTACTAGTCTATATGTCAGACAGCACGAGTGAGGAACGTGTGGTATTAGGACTTTGTGAACAGCAAGAAGAAATAAGATTGTGGATTAAGCTGAAAGATTGATGGCAATGATGATGGAACTTGTACTGCATGCTTGTCTGGATCTTGATGTTCAATCTTACATCAATATCTAGTACTTCATTCCGTGTAGCTCCTCACCTGTCAGGGTCGGTCTCCAGTCAGTCTCCAGTCAGTCTAGATGTTAGCTGACACAAGTTTGACCATCTGATGTCAATAAGTGGTTGGAATGTCACATGTCTCTGTTTGATAGATCTTGAGCTCAAGGAGGCAAATAGAACATTGTATAGTGTCTCTCTATCTCTCTTTCTCTCTCTCTCTCCCTCCCTCTCTCTCCCTCCTTCGGTCTCTCTCTCTCTTCTCTCTCTCTCTCTCTCTCTCTGCTCTCTCTCTCTCTCTGCTCTCTGCTCTCTCATTGCAAATGGGTGAGATTCCCACAGCGACTTGCTATATCTCTGCCTTTTTTCTCTCTCTGTGCTCTATCTCTCTTTCTCTCTCTCTTCCCCCTTTATTTTTCTTCTGTTTCTCTCAAGCTCTCTCTCTTCTCTCTCTTCTCTCTCTTCTCTCTCTCTCTCTCCTCCCTATCTCTTCTCTCTCTCTCTGCTCTCTGCTCTCTCATTGCAAATGGGTGAAAGATTCCCACAGCGACTTGCTATCTCTCTCTGCCTTTTTTTTCTCTCTGTGCTCTATCTCTCTTTCTCTCTCTCTTCCTCCTTTATTTTTCTTCTGTTTCTCTCAAGCTCTCTTCTTCCACATGTTCCAGATGCAAGGAAAACATTTCTTTCTTCTTTTTTCCCCCCTCTTAAATTATATCTATGTCTCTTTCTCTTTCTCATTATCTCTAGCCTCTATTTGGTTAATTCATAATGCATATATACTTGTCACAAAGACACTAATGATTTCATTCATAATATATTTATCCAACAACTATACCACATGCTGTTACTCTCTGTATCAACCCAGGGATACATTCAGTCATACTGCACACATGTGTAATAACTGGCCCAGTAAAGTCTATGAAGAGGTCTGTTCTTGACACAGTCGGAGGTTGTATATACTCAGGTGGCTAATTCCTTGTTCACAGATTGCTTTATTTTATTCAACAAATATGTTTTAGTCCACAAGACGGGGTCAAAAGTGCAAGTGTAGCCAAAGCTGATGATTGTCAGCATGTGGTCCATGTGTTTCCCTTTATAGTTTGTAGTATGTCAGGAAAAACTATACATAGATATATGCCAGGGGTGAGAGTGCATCAGCTTGCCGGATAGCTACAAATGTTAGAGTTTGCAAAAGTAATTGCCGTACCACATATATTGAAATCATTATTTTTCCTTTTTGCCCTGAGATATTCTTTAAAAAATAATATAACCATGTAACAAGTAATATAATTAGACTGGGTATCGTTTCTCTAAATTCTCTTAGCTGCTAAGAGACCATAGCATGCTCTTAGCAATGTATTAGCTATCGGCAAAGAGAGTGATATGGTCCCTTAGCGACTAAGAGAGCTTTGAGAAACGATACCCTGGCCTAAGGTATATATCTTGAAATCCTAAAAAAAATGTGTTTCCTTTGGATTTCTTCTATTTCTATGTTATTCATAACTTCTAGTGTGTATACACTTGTATATTCATAACTTCCAGTGTGTGTATATACTTGTAAAAGTGTATATTCATGAGTAGCAGATATGACAGTTTCACCTTCATTGTACCCAGCCCAGCAATGTTGACTACACCGCCTACACCTGTGTACTAGCGAGGGCAGTCGACAGCGTGGCAGGTAGAAATATGTGTTAAGTGGATATCCTCACAGCTGAAGAAATATACATTTCAGCACAATTTCAATTAGCCGAGGCTCGCCAAAAACTGGATGTGACTGCTAGAAATAACGGCACTGATGCTCCATGGCGGCCATCTTGGTTATCTCACCTAACATCATTACAAAGTGAAAAGGGCTTCTTAAAATAAATAAATATAGTTTGAGAAAATACAGTGGGGTTCCTACTCACGCAGTATCACCTTTCCTCTCTCAGGTGTGCCAGCTTCCAGGAAATAGTGCATTATGCAAACGTAGACACAGAAATGGTGCATAATGTATATGTACGGACACAGAGAAATAGTGCATCTGGCACAGACACTGAAACCATTTCGAAAACTTTAAGTTGAAATGTGCAATTGTAATAACCCTACCATAATTGTAGATACAACAGCACAATTTCTGATAGTACCAATTATATGTTTTATTATGACTATGATATGATACCACTGACATATCATATCTATTATTAGATTATTTTGCACATAGATATGTGGAGAAAATGTGTGTCATTAGAATGAGAGATTGCATAAGCTTTTGTACATGTGTGTACAAATTATACTGTAACCAGATCCTATATACAACGTAGAATGTCATTGTAAAAACTATCACAATCTACCCAGACTGGCAGCTACATCAAGCAATCCATGATTGGCACTACTTATGTAATATGGCGCCAATATGAAGAGAATAAATAAATGCACTTTCATGGCCATTAAATTAAAAAAACATGCAAATTGACTAGACTGCGAGATAATTTTAAAAGAAATGTTGTACAAATACTGACAGAGTATATATTACAAACAATGATTCATTAATTCATATATTTTGTCAATGAGTGCAGTTTTATAAGACTATATAAGGTTGTATTACTCATATAACATATTGCATCTATGTAATGACGGATGTTGCAAACAGATGTTAGTTCCTTGTAAAGTGTGGTCATGTGTTTTGCTTATAATATAAGGCACACCCCACCCCTATATGCACATAGCTAGCCTGCAATATGGCAAGTAACAGACATACATGATATATGCAGTTCATATCAATTTCAATTCATTCACATTATTGTCATTCATATGTTACAAAACCTCAGACATTTTGCACAAGAAAAGTTGCTGTAAAACAATAATTAATTTGCCACATAAAAAGAAAAGACGAGTATTTCCAGCTAAGCCCAGTTGTTACTTGTGTCACCATTAAGCAGTGTTAAGACATAAGAAAAGACAGAGAGATAGATGATCTCTGTGATCGCACTGTGTTATCCTGGGGCGTAACGAGGCCAGACGAGGTAATCTCCACTCAGGCGTGACGTCGTATTGTCCCCACGCACTTCACTCGTTCGCTGACCCCCGTATTGGGCAAACTCATTCAGGTAATTCAGAACATACTCAGAAGTTTTCTTTTAAGGATCAAATAATTCCGGTAAAGCGCTGGAGATCAAATTAGCTGGACAGCGGGACGGTGAAGTTTGTTGGACGGTGAAGTTTGTTGGAGGTCTGTGTTTGCTGAGAACTGTCAATACCGTAGTGCTCATCACAGAACAGTTATTCAATGTATTTTCTGGAGGAATGATGCCCTTGATTTTGAGATATCCCTGCTTGAAAGATGTATGACCTCTGGGTAAGACAGGGAGATGTGCTTTGCCCTCTTCTTTTTATGGCAAAGAAGGATATTTCAGTTCTGGACTACTGAACGTGTGTGCATGCAGGTGGACTGTGCACTAAGGAGTGTTCTGCAGGAGAAGGACTTGTATTGTATAGGAGGACTTGTATACCTGGTATAGGAAGTGAAGTGACATGTCGAATATATCCTACCTTGAACTTGTGCTACAGTGTACGGTATTATAGTCTTGTTATAGTGATACACATATGTGTCCTTTCAATGTCTGGGACAAACAAGTCTGTACAGACAGAAGAAACTTACAGCTTTTGAAACCAAGATAGTGTTTCAATGTACAGTGGTTGACTTTTGTGATATTCAAAATTGGGATGCTGCAATGTTCTATTTTGAACCTGTGTCTATTACATCTAAGTTCCAGTCCTTTTGATCTGTGCTCATCTTTGATATCAAGTAAAGTGATTTCACTTTTTTTGACAGTTGACAAACTGGTTTATGATTATGAATGATATAGATTGACCTACATGTATATTTATCTAAAATTATCCTGATCATTTTCACCACCTGGTTCGTACCTTCTGACCTACTGAAAGAGACAGTCATGCATTAAAAAGAACATATATTAACTTGCTCATATTGGAATGCAAAACGTTAACCTACACAGGTCAGCATGCCCTGCAAACACTGATATGAATTCCTGCTAAGTGTGAGATAACCATGCAAGAGTGTGGTGTGCCAGTTTGGATATGTAACCTACTTTGAACACTGTCTTACCTGTACATACCTGTTCAGCAGGTAAAAGTGAAGTAGATTTACAGTTTGACAAATGTCAGAGTGAGCCGTGTGGCCTTGCTTGGAGAGTTAGGACCAGCTGCAGTGGCATGTGAGACTAGCACTAGGACTAGGACCAGGATTAGCACTAGGACCAGGACATGCTTCATGTGGACCTGCATCTAGCAGGCTCGGTCTGCCTTGTGGCGCCTATCATCATGATCCTAGGAGTTCTCCTCGGATACCTGGTGCTGCAGATAAACACGGTGAGCATGCAGTTTGTGCAGCTTTTTTCCTGATTATATTGCCAGTAGTTGTTGCCTCGTTAACTGAAACATTAAGGTTTGTATTCAACCATGAATAATAGTTTTGTGGAGATTAGTAGGTGCAGATTGATGTCCAATAAATCTGTTGGGGTTATGTTGGGGTCATTTATGAACATGATGCAAAATACAGTAATTGAACCAACATTCTATCAGCAAAACAATACACTTGCAAAATCAAGTATTTACATGATTATTCAAAATTAGCGTTAATAAATTTGGATGAGCGATTATAGGGTTTAACATCACTGCAGGGATGTTAAAAATTAATACTTTTATGTGATACAAATATGATGCAAGGTAAATCTGGCATATTTTGTGTTGGCTGACATCCGTTTGCTCTCAAAGACTGCAATGGTGGGAATACATCAAACCCATACCCCAACTCATACCCCAACCCATACCCCAACTCATACCCCAACCCATACCCCAACCCATACCCCAACTCATACCCCAACTCATACCCCAACCCATACCCCAACCCCACTACAAGCCAAACCCACCACATGCTCCACCCTAACTACCCCATACATATAATTATTACAAAGCCATTTAACCCATACCCAAACTCAATAGTTCATCAATTCACATTCCGGGGTATCTTTTAGAAAAGATCATGTCAACATGTTCTCTGGTTCCATGTTCTCACAATGGACAGAATCTATTCTCAGGCAACTTTGTTTCCAGGCCGAACATGAGAACTGGCCGAACCCAAAACAAATCTCACATCCATTAAAACTGAACTCTCATTGTTTTCAAATACCAGGTTAAAATCATGGGTGAATGTGGAAGTGCACAGGAAAATGTGAGGGTATGGGTTGCAGAAGAACGTGGGAGTATGGGTTCCTATTGAGAACAGATGGCTATTTTGAATTACCGGTACACATACAAAAAGATTTAAAATAAAAATAACAAAATAAATTTAGAATTATTTATGTTAGTGTCTTCTAAATATAATCCCATCAAAGATGAATGGAAAAGTTTCTAATTTTAAATGACATTCACTTTCATTGATATAGATTTACAAGATGGATACAAACTGGACACGGGAGGGTTTTTGAGACACATGTATTGATTTCAACTCACTCTACATCACAAAGGGCCAGGTCGTGTTTAGGGTGGAATCTGATATTAATAGTCCTACCTGTTGACTGGGAGGTCTTCTTCTCACACTAACATCTCAATTCAATTTAGTTTACTTTAAATTCCCAATTATTTGTAGAACGTCTTTATTAAAATTTAATTTATTTTCAAAATGTTTTTGAAAAGAAAATGATTGTGTTCACATAATTCGAAAATTATGATTTTTCATGTTCGTATTTTTAGGGTCATTAAAAAAATATTTTAGCCGATTAATATATATGTGTTTGGACAATTAGAGGGCTCAAATTATTAGGATAATTATGGTATACATGACTATACAGATTTCATTAGCAACGTTAACTTGCAAAGCCTGGTTAAAGAGATAATATCTCGGGGTGTTTACATGTTTGTTAAGAATGTACATAATTACTTAGTTTTCTCACAAAGCCCAAGTATGCCCCGGCTGTATGTCAGTTGACATTGTGATGAGAAGATACATAATCTAGTACAAGTTTTATGGTGATGTTGGATGGTGCAATGACAGGCGATACCGAGTCCTCCATTGTGCGTCTATTCAGGGTGTGTTGTAAACATCTACTGTGTTACCCGACACAAACAACCTCCTCTCAAGCATGGCCATTGGAATTTACTTTCATCATTCAAGTGGCGAGTCGCAAGATCTCACATCAATGTCTTTATTACTGTTGACATGACAGTTGCTTTAAACTCAGACTTGTAAAACTGGTAACCGAACAGGTAACATGTAAACAGTTGCCTCAAAGCCAGGTTATTCGACACTGATAAACATTCACAATAATGTCTATTAATATTTGAGTAAAATTTATTTTTAACTTAAATGCTGAGTGGCATTAAGAGTTGTATATGACCTTAGACATGACATGACAACTAAGGTGTTCACAATATATAGGTGGGTTTTCTATTAATATAATAATGTGACACTTTATTCCTGGGATATCCTGAAGGGATTCTAACAGGAGTTATCATCTCCTAGATATGATCTGGACACCTACTGCCAGGAGGGGGTGAGGGGTGTGTGTGTGTGTGTGGTGTGTGTGTGTGTGTGTGTGTGTGTGTGTGTGTGTGTGTGTGTGTGTGTGAGTGTGTGTGAGATGTGTGAGTGTGACAGTATGTGTCAGCTGTACATGTTATGTGAAATGTGTTTTAGTACCGGTATGTCACAGTATGGTGTGATGAGTATGGTTGGGTATGGTATCATGTGTCACCATGTGATGTGTGTCACTGTGTGATGTGTTGTGATGTCACGTGATGTAAGGTCTGTTGTGTGATGTATCACTGTGTTGTGAGTGACTGTGTAGTATGCCATCACAGTGTGTCGGGTGTCAGCTATATTGTGTATATTCACGTGGTCTTGACACAGATTGACACACTATGTCTGTATACATCATGTACAGTTATCAGTTATCATCCCTGGGTTGTCTGCTCCTGACACTGAGACCTGCTCCAGCCATTGCTCATGTGTGTCCCTGACTGAGACCAACATACATTGTTTTCTTTTCCTCTTTTTTATTTGGAGGGGGTGTTGAGCTAGAGCTGCTTTCCAGATTCTTTCACTTACTGGTATAGGTTATAAGTTTAGGGCAGGAGGAAACCCACAATATCCATACCACTAAATGTTGCAGTAAACCTACGAGCACCATCTGATACTGACCACCAACCATCGAACCACCAACCATTCACTAATACAAAGTAGCTAAACATTTGTAAATGTAAGTGCATTATTTGTTTCCTCTAGAATGGCCTGTCATCAGATAGGTTTAACTTTTGGGACATAAAACCTTTTTCTGTTCTTTCCCATTATTCCTTCCTGAATTATTAGCAAGACAGATTTATGTAACAAATAAACAAACCTGCATGACTTCAGCATATGGGTTGATATGGCAACCGTGAGTCTACGGATATCAAAAACGTGTTATTTCAAATCATTTCCTCTTCCAGTTCTTGCCCTTCCAGCTCTACCCTCTCCTCCTATCAGACCCCACTGAGAAGTTCCTGCAAGCTCTGATTGCCAGCCCATTGCCTGCTGATTGCCAGTTGCCAGCCGTCTAACTTTAGGTTTCTTGTAATAGGAAGCCTAGCTGGCTGTTCTTTTTAACTTCAATGTTAGACTGAGGAAGAGAAGTGTATAGCGCTGTACTGAGGAGAGATGCATGTGTTCTACATCCCCTGCAGAGATATGGAGGCATCATTTACCAGTGCATCTGTTGACTAATAGGCCTGACATGACTCAAGCCAGAGATCACATCTTCTACCATGTTGGGCTTGGAGGGTCACTTGTGCAAAACAATCTTTGTTGGAAAATCATATTAACCTGTTTACTGAAAGGTTTTTTTCTATGGGTTCTAAGAATTGTTGTATGTTGTTGAGGGCATTTAGATGAATGTATTGAGATAATAATTTGACAACAGGATAGGTAGGATGGTTACGGCTGGGAGGAAATGACAGTACCTATCATGTGTATAGGACCACCTGGAATCTAGCCAGTAATTATCTTCTGTGTGTAACGATACATGTACTCATTGCATGATGCTAGCTAGTCTATGTGATTGCCATCTGGCTGCTGGTGTGTTCCTCAAACTGCTGACAATGGAATAAAACAGCAATCTGACTTGTCTTCGTATGACTTGTGAAAAATTGTTAAAAAACATATAGGCCCCTAAGTAGTTGGTCCCAGTGAGTTCTGGTATTGCCAGAGTACAGTCTTCATATGACTTGTAAAGAAATTGTATGAAAAACATAACTTCACTGTGCCAGCAATGGCAAACCGTGTACATTATTCTTCATGCCTGATATACACCAATGTTACTGTAATGGACATCTCCAGTTGCTTCCAGCTAAGAGAAGGTTCAATGTTTTAGTGAAGATATCTATGACAAAGAAAGATTTAAAACCAAGTAATATAAATTTCCTGAAAAATATATGGTTCATTGGGCCACAATTAAAAATATGCTTGTTTTCCCTCAGTCGACCATGTCTTTCACAGATGGGTAAGTAGGTAGGAGGTATAATTTTCTTATTGCCAGAAAGAAAGTATATTTCTACATTCGAAGTATAAACATAGACTAATGTCATGAAAATGTAATAATTTACAACTTGTCTTGTCTGATAAAATATTTTGACTTTTCGGTCACTCGGTTGAATGGAAACAAACCATTTTGTTAATATTTTGGCCTTGCATGTACATCTAGCCACTCCAATACGGGAGATTTTCTTCGTGATGATTATTTTCGGTATCGCACCCATTCTATATTTATATCCTGGCAGATACGGTACTATTGATTCCGAGCTGACCCCTGTCTTATCACTGTGGACCTATGATGTGAGATTGCCCAACACCCTTCACTTGGGATTTGTGTCTGTAATCCCTGTAAGTTGATTGGTCAATGCAATACTAGCTGGTTCGTCAGTTGGCACCCATTTGATTTGGCGATAACCCAAGCAGGCATAAAACTTAATTAATCGGCGTGACTTGTGCACAATGATGGAAGGTTGCGTGTTCTGCGCGTATTGTTGCTTGCACTGTGTGTATCGATGCTTGAGTTGTGAACCTACTCACAAGAGTTATGGAACATCAATAGAGCCATCAACCTCAGAGGGTTATTGTCGCAGTCAATACGATTACATTTTGTCCCGGAACATAGTGTGGTATATAATGGTATATATTATCTGTAGTATGTATATGATATCAGTTCTACCATGTCTACGTATTGATGAAAGCACATCTAACAATATAATGGTATATGGACTGATTATTCTATACGATGAATGCATGGCAATCAAACAAAGTGATAGGTGTAGAGTTTTGTGTGTGGGTATACTTTTTTATGATTGTCCTTATATTTAGTTATATTTCCCAATTATAAGTTGTCTAGCCAGGTTCTTGTACTAGATGTCTACACATAGTCGTAATAAAACATTTATTGAAGACTAAACTGATATTTGTTTTGAGGGATATTTGAATGAAGCATTGATATGCTATAATATGTTCACACTGTCAACTGAATGGCTTCTTGTTTCTTGTTTACACTCAGCACAGTTCCTCCCTGGTTCTTGTACTGCTCTAGGCGTCA
>JAVCKZ010092404.1:0-11638 GCA_034780755.1 Lepetodrilus elevatus | reverse complement strand
TATTTTACGTGCATGCACGTGTCTTATTGGGTTGTTTAACGGTGGCACTTTGAATTTGCCTATACTAAAAGTGTTACAATTATGCGTTCCCTTATTTTCTGTCGGTAGTATATATAATCAGTTTGCAGACCTGCTACAGGTTAATACGTAATATCCATGTCCACACGCTCTCCCGATATTGCGAACTAACGTTATGCATGTACATCGTGCTATGTGTTGCCCATTCTTGGGTTTTTGTCTATTTAGTGTATTTAGAGACATTCTGGAAGCTGTCAATGAGTTACGACACTCTGTCTTTGGACCATCACAGTCTGATTGTACATGACGTATTTTGACAGTAAAGTGACGCGCCTGAGAAATATCCAGACTGTTGCTTCAGCCATTCTAAAATGCGCAATTTAAACCGGTGAAAAATATATTTGGAGATTTCTGATCGTATACGTGTTATCGTGGTTATAGTATGAACTCTTATTGTTGTTGCTGCTCCTGTTGCTGCTACTATTATTGTTATTGTTGTTGCTATTGTTGTTGTTGTTGTTGTCGTTGTTGTTTTGCTGCTGCTGCTGCTACTGGTGTTGATGATGATGATGATGATGTTGTTGTTGTTGTTGTTGTTGTTTATTGTCGTTGCAGTCGTTGTTTATTAAATTAATATTAGTATTATTGTTTTTGTTGTTGTTGTTTTGCTGCTGGTGCTGATGCTGCTGTTGTTGGTGGATGTGATGCTGATGTGTTGTTGTTGTTGTTGTTGCCGTTGCTGTAGTTGTTTTTTTTGTCATTATAAGTATCATAAAAGAAACGGTGATCTTTTCTCTGGTAATTAATAACTTGAAGTCTCAACTTGAGCATTTTAAAAATACATTACAACTAACAACAAACGTTATTTCTTAAAGTTTATATCCGAGCAGTATCAACTACAAACTGGTCATACCTACAATTAAATATACAATTAAATATACACCTGTGATTGAACCACAAAGCGGACATGTCTTCTCCTCAAGATTGTTGCTTAATCTGTTGTCCAATAGATTGGTAACGAGTGTCGGCTAATAAAGGAATCTCAATCCCATTGACCGAGCAAATGTTCTATTTCCGGTTCGCAAATCGTTCTATTAGCGCTCGGCGTGGGTCCAGCATACGATCTCGCATCCAGTCAACAGCTCGGGGGTGTTCAACATTAATCATATTGGAGTCGTTTCCTTGCAATGAAAAGTCAATTGTGCGACGGTTACCGATATTTGAAGAAAGCCTTAATCTTCCCTCTAATGGCACCATCCCCCCTGTGAGCGCGGGACCTGTCTCGCGCTGTCTAAAACCCGATTAAGAAAGAACACCTTCGAACGACGTAGGGGTCGATAATCTGCCAATAATGTCCGTGTGTGCTCGGTCTTAGATGTGAGAAGGATCGTCCTGGTCTGAGAACACTCTCCACGCAAACATATCTCAGATTGACTCGCGCATTTGGGAGCAGAAACAGTCTCTTGTGTCGCGGGATTTATTAATTGGAATGACAGCTGGTGGTTCGTCCTTGCTTTAAAACCCGTTCCAAAATAATAAGCTGCACGGATAAATATAATGCACATGTCGTTTTTAAAAGGATGTTCCCGATTAAAATTGTTTCATATTTTTTGTTATCTCTCTGGATTTCCATTAGTAAAAGGAAGTTCAGTAATGATGTTATTGTAATAGTAAACCTTTCAGTGAATTGTATCGATTAGTTTTGTTAGCATGTCGAAAAGTTAGGTTTACGGGTTACGAATAGCATCACCATTTCCATAACCACAGTCAGACTATCATAACCTGCATTAGAATTAACATTGTAATTAGCATTACTATTCAGCAATGTAGTTAGCTGTACAATTATATTTTTAAGTAGTTTTACAATAAAGTTTAAAATAGTATTGCTCTCAAACTTTATGACTTACTGAGGGCCAACGCTGTCGTAAAATAACTATCATTTTGTTATAAAGCATGATCCTTGTCAAAGATGTTTCGTTGCAATGTTTTTGATAGTTAATTATTTATTTTACATTTTTTGTTGAAATAAAAATAAAAATTAAAAATCATTATACCTGAAATATATTGCCATAAAACGTCTTTAACAATATCCCATATATAAAAACCAATGCCGTGTTTGTTGTTTGTGTCGTTTTATGTATAGATGCCGTTTGCTGACTTCAGGAAACGTCTGGTATACTAGCATTTTATACTACCAGACACGATGACCTATACCAGAAGAGCCACTGATCATCGTCTGATACAATGATGTACCCATTGCAAGCATAAAGCTAGCACGTTCTGGCATTTTAATCAAATAACTGAGCGAATATTGACGTCACATGCATGCCTCTTGATCATATATAATTACATCTGTTTTATGAAAACGTATATTATTTCTTAGATTTTCTTTTGCTGATATAATAATGAATTACTTCCGCATCTGTACATTTCCAGCCTAACATGTATTGAACATATTCCAAATACACTGAACTCTACCACTGACAGCGTGACAGGATAATGATGAAGGTTACTATTGACTCGGGAGAGATGTTTGTAAGCGCCAAAGCAGATTACTGTTGATGCCAAAATTGCTCGTCAGGTTATCCTTAATTCCGCCCACTATACAGATCTGTGCACAATATGGACTTTATAGCCATTCCGAACAATGGACAGCAGTAACAGCCTAAATAGTTACACTTCTTGTATAAGGCGAATACAATACCGTAAAATCTCACATTTCCTCTGGTGAGATAACTCTAAGAGTTGAACACAGTCACGACCAGGTAACCGTTCACGACCAGTGGTACAAATATGGGAACGTCGAGATAATGAATAAATAGAAATATAGATTTTAAAATAGTGATAACTAGTGACACGTGTGGAATAAGTAACTGGTTGTATAAAGTATATACTTGTGTAGTCATAACAACTGTATTTATTTTAAGTTAAAACCGTGCTAGACCACTATATATACACAACTAGGTCAACCATCTGTGATACTAGCTAGTAGTATGCCTTTAAAGGAACCACCTTAATTGCGTGCACACGATAACAAATACAGAAGAAATATCGAAGAAGTATTACAAATACCTTTCCCTGGTGGCAAAAAGCTGAAATGTATACAACACGTGCAGTGTTTGCTTTAGATGAGGAGTCCATAAGAAGATTAAATTAGTGTGGGATAAAGAAGGATTTGTCAATATTAACCCTATGTCAGTCAACTGTACAGAAGAGTTATCTTCCTGCCCCGACATGTTCAGATTTCCATTAGAGAAAAATGTAAATTCATGTGGTAAAATGGCTCAAATTTCTTAGATATTTAAATAAATAATCAATATTATCTAGTGAGTGTGATCTGTTAAGAGGGAATGCCAAATCCGAAACATTGGAAATACATGTATCAGAAACAATATCTAATGTAGAAGACGTCCGCCACACATCTCCGGTTCCTGGTCAACGGTCATATGTACCTACAGCCGTTTATTGGAAGCACCCACAACACAATGTCATGTACAGCACCATAAGCGTGCCAGGACAGTCGGGCAGCTCGAAAGACCATGGTATCGTCTTCTCGAAGCTCTCATATCCACTATGAGACCATAGCGCTCTCGTAAGTGCACGATCTCTACGCATAAGAGATCGCTACGAGAGTCCTTATTGTCTTGTAGCAGATATGATCGCTTCTAGAAACGATACCCCTGGGTATCTTCTCGAAGCTCTCGTATCTACTACTAGACCATGACTTGGCATAAGCAGTCTCTTAACGATCTCGTATGACAACTGGGAAAGGCTTACGAGAGCGCTATGTTCTCGTAGTGGCTCTAGTGAAAGGTCCCATCGAGAAGACGACCGTTTAATAGATGATGTCTCTGGTAGAAACTGCTTGTTCTTAGCATCTCTGACCTAGTCAGTGTCAATCAGCATTTAAAAATATTGTTAATTTTATTTGACTTTCGTGTAATCTTTGGACATTGGAGGCAGAACCTTCTCTTACGGTGTCCAATCGAGTGGAACACGATTCGTTATATAAAGGCAGTATCGCACCTGTACTCACGTTCCGACTGGTGTAAAGCATAGAGCGTCCGCCCGAAATGCGGAAGGTCGGTGTGTCAAACCCCGGCCGCGTCATATCAAAATACGTTAAAATATGTTAGTTGTTGTCCCTCCTGCTTGACGCTCAGCATTAAAGGGAAATATACAGCAACGTCAGCTTAAGAGAGATACTAATATCCTTGTTAACTGCGGCATTGATATTCCAAGTGAACTAGCACAATAAAAACTGGCGTCACAAGGAGGGACCGGTCTGCCGAAATCAGCTAAGGAAGGCGACTGTCAAAGCATTAAATGCACACACCCTGTGCTCAGCCGTCTTCACGAGTTCACTATATCGAGAAGACAACGGTATAATAGATTATGTATCGGGTAGAAACAGATTAGGGCTTCATGAAATTTGGTTTCATTACCCTTAAAGGCATAATAGTGGCTGAATATTTACTCCATAACTGAGAACCTGCATTACATATACATACAATATGCAACAGATTATTTTCGCTCGCAATGTGTTACCATATGCGATCATTCATAGTTATGCATTAATGTTTATTTAACTCAACAAGCGAACTGTCGTGCAAATGTCATCACTTTTCTAACGTAGAAAATTCTACCATATATATAATGCCTCGTACGTGGAATAAATGTTCAATGGACTATTATTGTGTATTGCTATATAATATATATATATAATAGTTCATTTTACGCGTGAAATAATCACATTATCCAAAATATATTGCTTGCTTTACGGCTCATACGGATTTCTCTTCGTACTTCAGTGGGTTTCATAGATGATCATCGATATCAGAATATTGTCGCAGAATATAAGTCGCGTTGTTGGAATATAGCTGAATAGTAGTGACATTATATTTCCTACTATGACATTCACCATCTATATATTATTAAAAGAATCACATCCATTTTTTTTAAATTATTGTTTTGAAAATGAATGTAGGTCTAATGGTCTATATAATTTAACTCCGGGGGAAAATGTAATGCTTTACAATTAATATGCAACAGGTTATTTTCGCTCGCAGGATGTTACCATTATTTGATCATTGATAACTGTTTATTCCGTTCTACATCCAAGTTTCTACTCTTTTAGCATAGCAATTATTCATGCGTTGTATCACTATATCTAGTTACCCATTTTACCGTTATATCTAAGCTTACGTCAAGGATACTGGGAGGGTTGGAAGAGTGTATAGCTTATAACTGATCCATTCCAATACGTAGTCGCGAGCGTGTTATTTAACTGAACAATGCACATGTAATTAAATCTATTTTAAATATTGAATAATCCATTCAAATACGCAAGGCTTGACAAAAATACGGACACCGTCTGCAGCAATGACGTGACAATTCGATAATAATTAGCGATGACTTGAATACGCGCAGTTCCTTGCAAGGATTGCTAATACTCTACCGGTCGATAAATTGCCACGATCAAAATCCGATATAATCTACCTTTTCAACAGGAAATTGCAGAGCCGTTATCTTTATCGGATAGTTTCACTGATCGGGGAGCACGGTTTACTCTTCTGAAATAGTCTATAGACCAAATTCGCTGGCTCGGATCACAACTCAATAATTTCACACTGCAGATATTCGATTTTTACGGAAGCAGGGGGGAATTCCGACTATCTTGGAAATTTCAACAGGGAGTTTTTCGGGGACCCAAAGGGGTACATAAAAGTTTGGTCTTAGTAGTAAAAGGAGGATGGTTTTCTACCTGGGCTTAATTGGATATTGTCTTCTTTTGACAGGTGAGTCGCTAGAACTTTTTAAATGTCTTGATGTGTATTGTTTGGTAATATGGACAATTATAGGAAACTACCGAAAATGTATTACAACATGCGTGTGTTTAATATTTTCTAATGCATTATTTCAGAACGATGTACAGGATTCAATATGTAAACTATCTGGTATTTTAATGCTGTTTTCTTTTAGAAAGTGTGCCGTTTATTAAATTATTAATTACAATGCAATATTTAGAATAAACATGCTTATTCAAATGTCCTAACACTCTCGGTAACCGTCATGCTTTGTCAAAGTTATCTTCCAACTCTTCAGGATATTTCAGGATATTTCCAATGTTTCGGATTTTGAGGAAACAGATTGTTCTCATGTGTTCCTATAATAGTTCCAATGTTTGGATAAACTTCGAAGTATATTAACGATTCAGTAATATGATATTGTTAGTGAAAGGAATTGTTTGTCTACTCGATACTTGGAAGAGATATATTTCTATGAAAATAATTGTTTGGTATTTGGAAAAGCCTTACGTACCAGAGTTAATTATGTATTTCCATGCATCGAGTTTCAACATCTGTATTCTCCTTGTATTCATTACCTACAACGTGCTGTATATCTGATTGTAATGAATACTATTATACCTGAAGACAATATACATGTACTACTAGTAACTTTATATTTTGTTATCTGGATAACACACGCAATGGACGCCTATAATACTGGGTCATGTTCAACTATTTCAGAAATGAGATTATTGTTTAGATTTAATTAGTTCTGAATGAAGTGAATGTTGCGATTACGAGCAATCTATATTCATTAAAGTTTATATTTCTGGAAATTAAATTAATTACACTATTAAACACCATAAGCGCATACTTGTTTAGACTATCCGTAATACGTATTTCAAAGGTTGAATATCATGCTGTTCAATTGAACTAAAGTGTATTTCTTTGATATACTAGTAATGCATGTCTGTCTGTTTATCTGTTCTGTAAAGTCATAGAAAATTAAATTACCTTAAACTGTAACGAAATGTTCAAACAATGTATGTTTAATATCGGAAATTGTGATTTCATGTTCTAACGACGACCATTTAATACTCAGATTTAGACATATGCAATGACAGCGATCATTTTGGAAGGAATTTGAGTTAAAGTTGCAAGGTACATTCACTCCCTAGAACTAGGTCCAATAGAATAATCGTAATATGCATGAACACTTATTGACAAATGTCAACTTGAACATACCTGTATAGTTCTAAATGTTCTAACGCAGTCGGAAATGTATATTCCAACTGTACTTGTGGAAAGTTACAGAAGAAGAAAACATTCAAACAGATATTTCATGTTATGCGTAGCCTACTCGAGGTTGTCCCGAATGTTACCACGAAGTACGTTTATTTTGAAGAAAATCTACTGTTCAACCTTAATTAATTAACTTTCACTATATTCTTTAGAATGAGTCGCATAATTCTACGAAAACATGGACCAAGTTACCACTTACTATAGTTGGTAGCAGTTATAAACATGTAGGTCGACCATCTGTGCTTGAATGTGTTTAGATCGTTGTCAATGCCTATTTGTTGGTTGTAAAAGTAAGTTTCATGGCCTCTGTGATAGTTATTGTCAATGTATTGGCATGAAACAATTATAATACAATAATAGTAGCCTTGTATGTGTGTCGGTCACACTCGGTCACACTCGGTCACACTGGGCCGAATGCCATTCCGTTTGTGTTACGTATACGAAAGTAATGTCCCTCCGAATGTGTTTTCCCCAATGTATCACCGAATGTTTTCAGTTTGTTTTCCGAATGTTTTCAGTATGGTTTCAGGATGCTTTCAGAATAGATCGAATACTTCCCGCATGTTGATTTCGAAAGGTTTCCTTTCCGAACGCTTTCCGTATACTTTCAGAACACGGCGAATCGACCTAGAATGAGCCGAACTCTTTCCGCGTGCTTTCCGCACGCTTTCCGAGGATACTGAAAACGTTCGGAAAGCATTTTTCATGTTCTAGGTCAATTCTAGGTCCATTTTGGGTGTTCGGAAAGCATACGGGACTCAGCATCTCGGAATTTTCATTCCGAATGCAACAAGAACTATACGCATGCTTCCCGAACGTTTTCCGTACACGCCGTATACATTACTATTCGGAAAACAAACGGAATGGCATTCGGGCCAGTGTGATCGACCCATAACGTCACTGTGTCATTACATGGACACGTTAAAGGTTAACGATCACGAACACCATTGTCATTTTAGATACGATTCCGAATAATCTAACGTTTCCAATTGGAAAAAGAAAAAGCTGGTATGTCATTTCACCGCCTGGGATCAGTTTACAACATATTAAAAGTCTACAACAATGAGTCATTCCTGAAAATGTTGTTGGTAATGGATGTTTATAAATGTTTTATGACGCCTATTTCATCTTGATAATGGCTTGAGTGCATATGCTACGTAAACCATATCAATAGGCAAACCGGGGTGTAACACTTTTCACAGGACTCCTCTCAACCAAACAAATCGCTAGAATTAACGCATATTTTGATAAAAGTTGAAAGGTGAAAGTGTCCTGACAGGATCTTGTTTGATATGTTAGGTGTCCAAGGCAAGGAACACAACGTGGATACTCAAACATAACCCAGGATACCCGAGGTGAAAGTGTCCTGACAGGATCTTCTCTGATCTGTTAGGTGTCCGGGCCAGAACACATGTGGATGCTCAAACATAACCCAGAACACCCGAGGTGAAAGTTTCCTGCCACGATCTTCTCTGATCTGTTAGGTGTCCGGGCCAGAACACATGTGGATGCTCAAACATAACCCAGGACACCCGAGATAAATGGGTCCCGCATGGAATTTGTCTGGATCCCAGGAACAGGACACCTATTTTTACTGTAGATGTGCTTAACCCACACGTGACCATTGACAGCCAATGATATAGCAAGTGTCATAAGATATTTGCCCACGCGGTTTTAGTAGGCACATTAATGTTTCGCAGAATGGCGTGAATACACTTTATGAAATTATGTATTCATACGCTTATAGAATTATGTATAGACTGATATATATGTAGAATGACGTTCGACATATACTATGTGTGTTACAATTCTGCTATAAAGTGCTGACGCCAGCTGTACTCTCGTTAATTCTGTATGCTAAGTGATGATTGTATTAAGTATTCAATTTCAATATTCAGTTGTTTATTAGACGATACTGCGAGTTAAACACTTGTCGAAGTTAATGTTAGCAAATTAGCAACGTGAGATCATTAACAAAGATGGACGTTAGGCTTGATGAAAAACTACCCATTGACATTTCAGTGAAAGATAGAACAATTTTACTTAGCGATTAAAGATTAATATATACTTGATGAAAAGTACCCATTGCAAATTTCCACATACTACTTCTTGTCGGCGAAAGATGGCACAATTTTACTTATTAGAGATTAAATATTAATAGATATGGAACTTGATGCTTAATGGAAAGTACCCATTGCAAATGTCCACATACTACTTCTTGTCGGCGAAAGATGGCACAATTTTACTTATAGATTAAATATTAATAGATACGGGACTCGCTGCTTGAGGAAAAGTACCCATTGCAAATTTCCACATACTACTAGTACTTCTTGTCGGCGAAAGATGGCACAATTTTACTTTTTAGAGATTAAATATTAATAGATACGGAACTTGATGCTTGATGAAAAGTATCCATTACAAATTTCCACATACCTACTTCTTATCAGTTAAAGACAGCACAATTTTACTTAGCGATTAAATATTAATAGATACGGGACTCGATGCTTGATGAAAAGTACCCATTGCAAATTTCCACGTACTACTTGATCCTCCTTTAGTAAAATGGTCTTCAGAAGGAAAATTCAATTATGGCATTTCGATAGGCTGTCATGTCAATCGCGGACCGTTGATTCTGGTGGGACGTGAAGAGTTCAGATTACTTCTAGCTTTGATGGAATGGATACTCGACATCTTGGCCAAAGCTCAGGATATTAGAAACACTTAATTTTTTTTCTTCTTCTCCTCAGGTTCAACGGAGTGTGTTTACTTTTACCTAATGCTCATTTTATTATCTCAAAATCAGATCGACCAATCTTGGTCACAGAGCAGAAGGGGAAAAAGCAGAAGGGATATGCGAAGAGGGGGAAAGAAAAAAAGCTTCGTGTTAATGGAGGTTTAATCGAACGGGGGAGATTATATAGTATCTGAAGGTAGCTCTCCGACTCACGATCGTGATTGACGAGAGCAAATTGAGCGCGGGGGTCGATACCCTGGTAGACTTGTCCCCAAGAACGCCACAGCTGTTGAGAACAGAAATTGCTGGAATCGGCACCTAATTGTGTGAAAAAGTGGAGGGACAATTTATAAAGCCCAAATGATCAGTCAGAAATATTTGAGAAGTGTCGTCTAGAGGAACATCTAGGTTAGATTGATACCAGGACAGTCCGCTAATCGCATCCACAAATTGACAAAAATAATAGAGTCGGGTCACTTCCGTTATTGGAGAGAATTCACAAGTGTTTGTTTCCAGGCGTGTTTCTTGCAATAGACAATTTCTTCGGGAGGAAATGAGCTTTCTATATTAAAATGTCACCTCTAGAATTCGCAGTGTATCTATTCTGAGGATTTGAACTAAGAGTGCCCACCGTCCATACTGTGAGGATATATCGTTAAACGTCGGAGGAATTGGGGTTCAATTCAGTTCTAATTTGCTTCCAGTTTTCTTGCTGCCAATTTTACCTCTACAGTATATTTATTGTCGACGTTTTTTTATTACAGAAAATAGAATAACATTTATAACAAATCAGATATAATATATGTACCTGAAGCTTGTCAATTAATCCACAGGGAGATAGACTTGGCTATTATGTCTTCACGAACATAAAATCATACGTGACGATAATGTAATAATATAACACTAACAAGATAATCATTTTCATTCTTCAAAAACGTACCTAGTCGTAATCGTAACAAAATATTTCTTCCAAATTGTAATACAAAACTGCAAATGTCTTCTTTGTGGTTTATCTCATTTATTCTTTTCCCTCCTTACTTATTTCCTACTATGTTTTGTATTATTATTATTGTTTGTTTATATATTTATATCTTCTTTTTTTGTATTATATATAAAAAAACATTGAGGGGGGGGGGGGGGGATTTTTTTTATAAATAACCCGGTATTTTATAACATAACGAAGTCATTGTCTTTCTCCATAGCCCTGTATTGTAGAAGAAGAAGAAATAACTTAAAACGCAACAAGTTGTATGTACATTGAAATAGGAAACTGAATATCGATACTGTATAGATTACATGTAAAATGTGTTATCCTCTGATAAATCTTCTGTTATAATACAGCTTAATATACAAAGTGGATATTTGAGTGCTCTGTTGATTACAATATCCCTTAAAACATCATACACATATACGTCACTACTACTAATTGTGAGTGGTATGCAATATTAATAAACAAGTATTAACTACACAATAAAAGTGCCCCATTGTTGGGTAGAACTGGACGTGTATGACAAGACTTGTTTTACAATTAAATGTACCGGTAGATCATGTTTTCTTTCACCTGTTACTTGATAGCATATGGTGTGTATTGTGCATACAACTGCTCCATTATAGTCTAAAAGCTATTGGTATAGACACTGTATGGAAGTCATTTGTTTGTCTGCATAAGTAAAACTATTTATACCTTAGTAAGTAATGTGCCATATTTTGAAGTGATGGTTGTTGTAGTAGTAGTAGTAGTAGTAGTAGTAGTAGTAGTAGTAGTAGTAGTAGTAGTAGTAGTAGTAGTAGTAGT